>CANUEX010066997.1:0-19988 GCA_948099535.1 Jatropha multifida
AAAAGAAATTAAAATCTAATTAAAAAGATAATCCATGCCTATGACAACTAATTTAATTTTGTCATAACATCAACATTCTATGTGACAATCGATTTTGTCATAAAGAATTTAGTCAGGTATCTCATATTTTTGTATGAATACCAAAAACGATAAATATTTAAAGCATTGTCCATACATCTATTGTAAGCACGAATGGGTTCTTAGCCTAGGACATAACCTTTGAAAACATTGCTAAACCATCAAAGGAGCAACTTGTTTCTTTACAAGTTGATTAAGTGTAAAATGCTTAAAAATGTAAATGACAGAAATTTAATGTGCATTAAATTAAAGACAGTCAATTGAAAGACATTATTAAAGGGTTAAAACAAGATTTAAGGTCAAGACTTTGACTTTCATCATGGGTGATGAACAAATGTGACTATCACCATCAATTTCTTATTTCTCATTTGATTATACGGTAAAATATGAGTTTTATTCGCTCCCTAAGCAAGTTTCGCCTCATGGTAAACTCAAATGAATCCAGAATCAAAGCTATGTTATTGAAATTAAGATTCTATATTTAAAATAAAGACCTGTGGCATGCGCCACACGTAGTGGCATGCGGGTCTTGCCCTGATAAAAAACTTAGAAACAAATTACTACTATGTTTGGTTGGCCTTAGTAGCATGCACCGTAGGTAGTGGTATGGAGCCACTACTCAGTGGCGTGCGCCACTTCTGACACAGTCAGAAGAATGTGGTTGATCAATGGTTTTCCTCATAACCAATGTAAAGAATGCATTTTTCACGCACAAAAGAGTGAAAAAGATGAGGAAAGGAGTTAAGGCTCTCAAGGTCAGCTGGTTGTGATTAAAAATCAAAGATTTTTAAGAAAATGGATTAAGAAACCCAAAAGCTCTCAAACTTGGTTGGTGATCTTTGTTCTGAGTTGAAGGTAATTGTTTATGGGTCTTTGATCACGAGATTCAGGAAATGTTCTTTTAGAAGAAATGAGCAAGTTTTTGATTTTCGGTTACAACCACAAGGTGTAACCTTAAGATTAAAGTTTTGTTTTCAATATGGTAGAGTTTCCTTTAAGTGACATTAAAACCCCTCCATCTCTTAAACCCTTGGCCTTTTTATAGGCAAATGGGGAGATAAGGTGGCTTTTTCTAGGGTTGATGTGGCAAGTGCCACTAATGACCCTAGAATCAGGCTGTGCCTATTTTTAACTAAATCAATACGAGTGGCACATAAAATGAGATGGCGCATTGGGATACGTCTTGGGTAGACCCGAGGTGCTTTTCCAAAATCCTTGAAAACCTTTAAAAGTAAAAACAGTTAAACATATTACTTTTCTCAAACACAGATCATCAATTCAAGAATTAGAATGATCAAACCTCTCAATCTCATTTTATAGCAAAAATGTTATCATCACTAAGCCTTTTAAGGGCAAAAATTGAGCGTTTATAATTCCTATGGCATAATTTGACCTTAATTTTATATTATAACTTATAATTAGTAGTCCTACATATTAAAATTAATAGAATCCCAATTATTTTAGCTATCCAAATAATATTAATAACAAGATAACTACAATTTTTAGAATTATCAAATTGAGGGTATTACAACTCTCCCCTCCTTAAAGAAATTTCATCCCAAAATTTACATATCATGGATCTCTAAAAAGTTGTGGGTGCTATCTCCTCATATCCTCCTCGTGTTCCCAAGTAGCTTCTTCCCTTAAGTGAGTTCTCCATAACACCTTAACCAAAGGAATCTTTTTATTCTTGAGTTGCCTTGTTTCTTTGGCCAAGATAACTACTAGTTCGTCATCATAAGTAAGATTAGGATTAATTTCCATCAATTTTTGAGGCAATATATGGAATGGATCTTATCTATACCTCTATAACATAGAAACATGAAAAATATTATGAATCTTATCTAGCTCTGGAAGTAAAGGTAATCTATATGCCAATGGACCAATTCTCTTAAGTACTTAAAATGAGGACTCAACTTTTCGTTTCTTCCAAATCTCATAACTCACTTCCAAGGAGAAACCATGAGAAATACTTTATCACCCACATTATATTCTATATATCTTTTTTTCAAAGCCACACAGGATTTTAGTCTATTAGCAGCTGCTTTCAACCTTTCTTTAATCACTTTAACCTTTTCTTCTGTCTGCTAAATAATCTTAGGGCCTAACAATTATGTAACACTTGCCGCCCAATCTCGGAGAACTAGAAGGCGGAAGCCACATTCGGTGCCGGAGCATCGCCTTATCTCATTTACTAACTCTAGATCACATATTAGAAGTGGTTAGATTTTCATAAGGAGGTAAGTAATTAAAAATTTAAAAAAAATAAAGTTCAAGGAAATTCCTATGAAAATTTTGCAAGAGTTTCTCCTAAAAATTAACTTGCCACACAAAAAAAAATATATACACTTCCAATATAACTTCTCCAAACCCTAAAAACTGCAATTTAACACAAATTATTAGCAAGCACTTCTAAATATTCGTCCATCACATTTAGATACCCTCATCAAAATTATATAACCCATTCATTTCAGAAGTAATTATTGATATTTATACACCAAAATATAATAAAAGTCGTTACTTAATTAATCACAACTCTTAATTAATAATAAACTTAATATGTACAACCTTCGCCATTTACAATATTTATATACATGCCAAAATCACCATACAAGAAATATTCTACCCAAAATGAGGTATCTACTCTGATGCTCTCTTCTGGTATCGAAAGGTGTCCTCCGCTCCTAACCTGTGTGTGATAAAAATCAACGCGCTGAGTGGAAGACTCAGTGTTGCTAAATAATCAACAATTTAAAATAGCAAAACATAGCCCAAAAGTAAGTCTCAAAAATGCTTTAAAATACTTAAATACATATAAATTCAATATCGAAATCATATCAATTAAATTTGAACACCATGAAAACCATAAAATAAAAAGAAAAAAATTATAATACACATGAGTCTTCATTCTTTATAATTTAATACAATTCCATTCTCAATTAAGGCTCGTACTAAACAGAAAGAATGTAAGCAGATTCGATCGTGGCCTGTGAAAGCACCACCCCCATCACATAATTGTGGTCTGTGGAAGCCCCACCCCCATCATATAATCGTGGTCTGTGAAAGCACCACCGTGGCCTGTGGAAGCGCCACCCCCATCTCATAATAAGCGCGTCCGCTAATTCATAAGGGCTGATAACCCTAGCATATGATCATAGCTCCACATAATAAAACGGGCTGATAACTCGAGCATGCTCACATATCGTAATACATCTCATCATACAACATTTCAGTCATGTATAGTAGAGCCCAAAATAAATGCATTCTTCCACAAATAGTCTCATTTCTCATTCATCATTTCTTATCCAAAAACATTTTAAAATTAACACTTATTACGTATACATAAATCCTTTGCAAAATATCTCATAACTTAACATATTTCTTATAAAATTTCATAAACTTACAACTTACTAAAATTATCACATTCTCCCTTTTTTATACTTAATAAAATAAATTCAAATGGACATATTCAAAATAAATATAATATAGTATAAAAGTACTTATATCAAGAAATTTGTAGCATTTTCATAAACTTGACCTTTGCTGTGTTCTTAGTGACTTAAAATTGAGTGAAACTTATTTCATTAGAAAGATAAGATAAAATGCTACAAATTTCATGAAGGGACCATAGTCCATATCATTTTCTAAGAGGGTGAAAGAAATCCAAGAACACAGATCAACAATCCAAACATGATTCAGCACAACCAGTTTTGGTATAAAAATAATAAGTTGAGATATAGGTATTCAAATTAGACACAAGAGGATGATTTGGAAAGATAAGAAGTAGAACTACAACTTTTATGGAACACAAGATATTATCATGCCATTTTAGTGACCAAAAGGGACAATCAATTCGGACTTATAAGTGAGACACCATAACAGAACCAGTTTTGGTATTTAGATCATAAGTTGAGCTACAAGTATTGGAATTGAACATAAGAGGATGTTTAGGAAAGCTGAAAAATAGAGCTACAAATTTCATGAAGAAGTTAGAAATGGATAGAAACCATAAAAGGGTAAAAAATGGCTTCCAGTCCCACCTAAGTACACCTCTAACATCAAAATTCATCAATTTAACTAAAACATACAAAGTTCTCAAAATTCCTTCAAAAACCTAAAATTGAAAACTTAAGAAAATGAAAGGGAAATGAGAATATTATTGCACTAACCTCTTTTTCAAGCTTAAAAACTCTATCCTTGGACCTTCTGCTTGCCTTTGTGAGAGGATTCACCAACCTCTTCATGTAGGAGAAAGATAACATTAAAATAAAAAAATTAACACTAAAAAAGAAGGGAGCATGACTTAATGCATTAATTTCATGGCTAATCCTAGAATTGTACCTAATAAATCACAAAACCCAAAAATTCACAACTCACCTCTTTAATGGCAACTTCAAATCCAAAGCTCAGGAACTCCAAATTCAAGCTTCTACCACTTATTTTTTAAGAGTAATTCACTATTTTATGATTTCATTGGGTTATTTGGTGGTGATTTGTGGTAAAAAAATGAAAAAAAATGGAGGAAGAAGAAGAGAAGAAGAAATGGCATGGAGAATGGGGAGAAAGAAGAAAGATAATGTGTAGATTACTTAAGTAGCAAAGTCAAACTTTGCTTCCTCTTTTCATGCTAAATCAATGGCCAAGATCAAGTCTTAGGTAATCTCATCCAATGGCTCTAAATATTTATCAAATAATTCATTTCTAAATATTACTTAACTCCACAAATTAATTAAATTAACTTCTCAAAAATAATTCACCATTTATTCCTTAATATACCACAATAAAAATAATATTCGTTAGTTGCCGCAATTCTCCAAAAATATTCATAACATATTCTCTACCCATTTAAATCATGCAAACATACTCCAAAAATATTAATTAACATATTAGACATATGGAGTAATCCGGCCCGAAATAATACCAAGTCTTGGACGGATGGTACTATTCACAAACCGGTAAATCACTATTTACGACATCGAAAAATTAGACTGTTACACTATTGGAACTGTTATAAACTACAAGGAGACTCCAATAACTTATGATTACTTGATGGGAGCTCTCATCTCAGAGGAAATTAAATCTTCTCTGACTTTGGAAGATAAGAAAAAGAAAGGACTTGCTTTGAAAGTCGATTCTAGTGAAGAAAGTTCCTCTTATTTTGACAGTAATGACTTAGCGCTCATTGCTAGAAAGTTCAAAAAATTTTACAAGAAAGGTGGAAGGCCACAAAAAAAGTTTATCAAAAAGAACTTTCCACCTAAAAACAACAACCTGCTTGAGAAGAAGCCTTCTGAAGTGGTTTGTTATAAGTGCAACAAACCTGGTCATATCAAGCCAAACTGTCCTAAGTTGAAGAAGTCAAAGACAAAAAAGCTGAAGCAAGCATTTGTAACTACTTGGAGTGACTCAGAAGATTCTAATTCTGAAAGTTAGAGTGGCCATGAGGAAGTTGCAAATATTTGTGTGATGGCTGTTACCAGTTCTAACTCTAAAGCAGACAACACTCTAATTTCAACACAGAAAGCTGAAAGTAGCAAAATAGATGTAGCAGTCTGTAAGCATGATTAAAGCGATGTAAGTATCTCTGAACTTGAATCTGAAAGTGATCTTCTAGATACTTATAACAACCTCTGTACTGAATTTGAAAAACTTGTTAAAAAGCATAAAGTTCTAAAGAAAGATTATAAAAATTTGAAAACAGAATGTAGTCAGTTAAAAGATGCTTTTTATCAAGAAGTTACATGCAAAGATTTTATTATAGAGATCAAAGATTTGAAAGAATGTAATGAAAAATTTTCTAAAAATCTGAAACACTTTGAAGAGAAATGTGAAAGTTTGAATTCTAAAAATGAAATTTAAAAGCTAAGATTAGAATTCTAAAGTCGATTTCAGAATCATTCTCTAAGGAAAAGACAAGTTCTAACTGTGATTATACTTCAAGAGAAAATCACGTTTCTATTAAGAAAGATGCCATTTCTGATGTTGTAAAATTAAAACATCAGAAACACTTTGAAAAATCTAGCAGTCTTAATAAAAAGAAAAATTATAGCACGAAAATTGAAAAAGGATCTACACTTGTTACCACTAACCCTCCAGGACCCAATGCATGTAGGGCACCTAAATTTACGTGATATTTTCAGGTGTGCCTAAGGAGCGAGCTGAGAACAGAAATGTGGTACATGGGTAGCGCTTGCTCTAGGCATATGACTGGTGATAAAAAGAAATTCACCAGATTAGAAAAGAAGAAGAGAGGTATAATGAGCTTTGGAGATAAAGCTAAAGGTAAAATTGTTGGTATTGGTGTGGTAGGTTCTAATCCTTTAATAGAAGATGTATGTTTTGTAGAAGGATTACATTATAACTTGTTGAGTGTAAGTCAGATTTGTGAAAAAAATAGAAGAGTGATATTTGAGTCATATCATTGTGAAGTTCAGAATGTACATGATAACCAAACTTTGTTTGTAGGTAAAAGATTTGGAAACATATACCTAGTAGACCTTTCTGATATGCATAACCTAGACATATGTTTAGTTTCTGCTAACAATTCTAGTTGGTTATGGCATTAGAGACTTGGACATGCAAGCATGCACCTCATTTCTAAATTGTCTAAGAAAGAATTAGTTTGTGGTTTGCCAATGTTGAAATTCGAAAAAGATCACATCTGTGATGCCTGTCAATTGGGTAAGCAAACCAGAACATCTTTCAAATCTAAGGGCATGATTTCTACTTCTAGACCTTTAGAATTGCTACACCTTGATTTATTTGGACCAGTCACCCCTTTTAGTCTTGGTGGTAAATCATATGCACTTGTCATTATTGATGATAATTCTAGATTCACCTAAACTCTCTTCCTTAGAAATAAGGATGAGTCATATGACATGTTTGCTCATCTTTGCAAAAGGATATAGAATGAGAAAGGATGCAGCATCACTGCGATTAGAAGCGATCATAGAAGAGAATTTAAAAATCAGAAATTCAATAATTTCTGCAATGAATTGGGAATCTTTCATAATTTCTCAGCACCTAGAACACCCCAGCAAAATGTAGTAGAATGAAAGAATACAACTCTTCAAGAAATGGCTAGAACCATGCTGAGCGATTCTAAACTACCAAAGTACTTTTGGGGAGAAGCAGTAAACACAACATGTTATATTCTAAACAGGGCCTTGGTAAGATCTAAATTAAAAAAGACTCCATATGAGCTACACAAAGGTAGAAAGCTTAACATTGGCTATTTTCACATATTTTGGTGTAAATGTTTCATTCTAGATAACAAGAAAAATCATCTTTCAAAATTCGATGCAAAATCTTATGAAGGAATTTTTCTGAGTTATTCTAATAACAGTAAAGCATATAGGGTATTTAACAAAAATACTCTAGTTGTAGAAGAATCTATCCATGTTGTTTTTGATGAATCTGATTCTACTTCTAGAATTTTAGAAAATGATGATTTTATAGACTTTAATCAAGAAGAACAGAATGAGCAATCAGAACAATTAGAATAGCTAGAAGATGTGCAAAATGATGATAATCAGGCTGAATCAGAAGTCAGACATGAAGATCAAAATGTCACAGAAAATCAAATGCCAGAAACAAAAAATGAGCATTCTGACTTACCAAAAGAGTGGCGATTCCACAAGTATCATCCTCAAGAAGACATCATTGACAACCCTTCAAAAAAGATAATGATTAGAGCTCAACTTAGAAGATATTTTGGTAATATTGATTTCATTTCTCAAATAGAACCTAAGAATATTGATGAGGCTCAAAATGATGAGAGTTGGATTCTTTCTTTGCAAGAAGAACTCAATCAGTTGGAGGTAAACCAAGTTTGGAAACTTGCTTCTAGATATAAAAATCATTTTGTTATTGGTATTAAATGGGTGTTTAGAAATAAGCTTGACGACTATGATAATATTGTGAGAAACAAAACTAGATTAGTGGCTTAAGGTTACAACCAAGAAGAGGGCATCGATTTTGATGAGACATTTGCTCCAGTTGCTAGACTTGAGGCCATTAGAATGCTTTGTGCATTTGCATGTTTTAAAAACTTCATGTTACATCAAATGGATGTAAAAAGTGCTTTCTTAAATGATTTTCTAAATGACGAAGTGTATGTTAAACAACCACTCGGTTTTAAAGTTTATGAAAAGCCAAACCATGTTTACAAGCTTACAAAAGCATTTTATGATTTGAAACAAGCTCCAAGAGCTTGGTATGAAAGATTAAGTAAGTTTCTAATTGAAAATGGTTTTTCTAGAGGAAAGGTGGATAGTACACTATTTATTAAAAAGAAAGCTTCTGATATTCTAGTTGTGCAAATCTATGATGATGCATAATCTTTGGATCTACTAACGACCTTTTCTATAAGGAATTTTCTAAGATTATGCAAGGTGAGTTTGAAATGAGCATGATGGGAGAGTTAAACTTCTTCCTTGGACTTCAAATTAAATAATGTGACAATGGAATCTTTATAAACCAAGACAAGTACACTCGTGAACTATAATGCTCCAAAATTTCGGATCTTAAAATGGTATTATTTGAACGGGTCATGAATGGTACCACCCGAGAGACAAATAATATTTTATTTGAACCCGATAATAATATTGAACATAATTAATATTTATGATATTAATTAGATTTTATATGATTAGTCTTAATTAATTAAAGTTAAGGTATAAATTTTCATAAAAAAGTAAGTAATAAATTATTGGTGAATAGTAGTTTACCGATCTGTGAATAGTACTATTAGTCCGGGACTTCGTAATATTTTGGTCTGAAAAAATTACTATTGATGTTTTATATTTTATTTAATATATTTGGAGTATATTTATATGATTTCAGTGGGTAGAGAATATTTCATGAATATTTTTGGAGCATTTAAGTATTTGATGAATATTTTCTAGTGTAGTATATTAAGGAAAATTGAGGGATTATTTTTATGGAGTTAAGTTAACTAATTGGTGGAGTTAGTAATATTTGAAAGAGAGAATTATTTGGTGAATATTTAGAGCCATTGGATGAGAATACTAGAGACTTAATCCTAGCTATCCATTTGACATAAAATGAGGTAGCCAAGTTTGACTTTGCTACTTAAAAATCAACACTTATCCAACTCCATATTCTTCTCCTTCTTCTCCATCTCCAATGTTACTTATTCCTCTTTCTCCTCCATGTTCTTTCATTTTCTCTACTACTAAACTACCCAAAATTAAGTGAATTAAACCAAAGTTTAGTAATAAGACTTGAGGAATTAAGCATAAAAGAGTGGTATTTGGTGATAGAATTCAAGAAATTGGAGTTTACTACAAGTTCATGTAAGTTGTAATTTTGGACTCTAATGATTTAATTAAGTAGTTCATAGCTTAGATATGTTAGATTAGGCACTAAATCATGCTCCATCTTCTCCTTTTGTCATTTCTTGATTTTAATGTTGATTTTTGCTACTTTGAAGAGGTTGGAGAACCATCCTCTAAAGAGAAGGAAAAGGCTAAGGAATAAGGCTTTCTAAACCTATTCAAACTTATTTTCAAGGTTAGTGCAATAATATTTCCAAGAAGTGGCACAACAATGGGGAGGGAAGAGGAAAATAATGACAAGTAATAGGGTTTCTAGAAGCCACTAGGTCATTCCAGTTTGATTCGAACCGATTTGGCCCGATTTAACAAATTAACTTGGTTTTTCAATCGATTTTTGGTAAACCAAGTGCGTTTAGGGGGTCTAATTACATATCACATGGAGTAATTTTATTGGTTAAAATTTTATAATTAAATTTTAAACGAAAATTTTTTAAAATTAAAATTTTCGGTTATTTCAATTCTCCCCTTCTTATAATAATTCGTTCCCGAATTTAGAAATTACAAGATAGGATAATATATCAAACAAATAATATACAAAATATCAAGGGAAGATCGTAATCAATGAAACAAAAAAAGTCAATTTTAATTGCCAACAAGATAGAATCTCTCACTCAAAATGAAAAAGGTAAGGATATCTCTCGTGCATCTCAACCGCTAATTCCCACGTGCACTCATCGATAGAATGGTTTCTCCACAACACTTTAACCGTAGGAATCTCTCTTTCCTCCCCCTCGTGATCTCTCCTTGCCCCCCTCTTACTACGCCGCCAAGACCACCATAGTAGCACCACCACCTCGCGTCGGCCATAAGCAGCTCCTCATGCTGCTTCCTTCCTTCCCTGTCGCATGTTTGATCCCAGTAAGCTTGACAATTCATGTCTGCTCCTCTGTGATTAGAGCCTTCGCGCTACATCGAAAGCCACTAGCCACTACAAACTTAAGGGATTTAATTAGTTGGATTATAAAGGTTGAGAATTGATTTTATTAAGGTGGTGAATATTAGAATGAATGACTAATTAGTAATTTGTGCAATTAAGTTATTTTTTAGAAACAAATACTATATATATATTTATACACGACAAATTAGGCTTAAGTACTAAAATACTGGATTCTAGTTAAATGAAATGTATTAGTCGATTTAGATTAATAAGGGATTAAAATTAATAGATTTTAGTTAATTAGAATTAATTAGTGGATTTAGTTAATTAGGATCAGTTAGGGAATGAGTTGATTATTAAGGTTTGAATAAAATAAAAATAAGTGGTAGTAAATGAGTTGGTGGAACTAAATTGAATTGGGGTTAGACTAATTATAGGATAATTAGTTAATTAAATTATAGGAGCGGTGAATATTAGTTTAGGTAGAAAGTATTTAATTAATAAAAGCAGTTTAGGTTATTAAATAAATTTAATTAAGAAATTTGATGGTAATTATTATAAGATAAATATAAATATATTTTTTATAGGATTGATTAACTATATGTTGTGGATTAAATGATGAAATTATTGGTGTATTTGATTTGAATTAAAGGATTAAAGTTAGACATTAAATAGGAAGGAAATACATTATTAAGGAATTATAGTTGGTTAAATCATAAATAGAAATATGAATATATTTTTGAGGTTATTAGAATCAAGGAATTAAGTGATTAAATATAAAGATATATTTTTGTAATTATTAAGGATCAATTAAGGTAAATAATTAAATAGTTATTGAGTGTTTGGAGACTGTAAATAAATTAAGTAAAAAGGAAAATTTATTGGTGGAAGAATAATATTTATCTGAAATTAGAATATTATTGATTGAATTATAATGATGGTAAATTTAGGTTATTTTGAAGGTTATGATAGTATAACTGAAATTATTGATATTTAGCAAGTGGTTAGTGCAAAGTCTAGTTTAATTATGATAGTTAGGTTAGGATATAATTTATTAGATTAATATTCTAATTCATTTTTTTTATTTTAGTCATGTGTCTGATATAATTCTTTTACTCATATTCTTAAATTATTAGATCGCCCGAGTTCATTCACTGCTCCTTCAAACCAGAATCAAAATTAGAATTTGGATATTCTATTATCATTGTGAGTAATAATAAATAGTGCACAATATGCAATTTCATATTATCATAATTTTATTGATGTATTATTATTGATATATTATTATATATTTTTTATATTATTTAATTATTGTATAATTATATTTTATAATTGCATATTAATTATTGATATGATATTTTGCAATTGGATGAGTTGTTTGATTAATTGTGCTGTGATATGGATTGCCTTGTTTGTGTGGAATTGGGATGACGTGAGTCACCATGGGTTTGTGAGGATGGTCTTTGATACTGTCAACCATATATGGAGAGATTGGCGCCCTCGTGTGCATCTAATGATATATGGATATGATATGGATAACCACAGGGTGACCTTCTATTGATATGGAAAGAGATGAGAATATAAAAAAAAACAATGAGAGGGTTGGTCAAGTGAGGATTAGATCGACCAATCATGTATGCGGATTGGCTCCCTGATGCACACCTATGAGAGGATAGGCCATGTGGGAGGACAACTCATCGTGGGTTTAGGTGACACCGTAGACTAATTTCCACGTGGTTCATTATTTGAAGATGAAATATTTGTGGATGCTGATATTGTGACAAATGTATTATTGGCTGAGTGATCATTTTAGAAATTTTAATTGCATTTCGCGTGATTGTTTGTTCATGCATTATTTATTATTATTTATTGAGTTGCAAAACTCACTCCTCCTCTTACCCAATATTTTAGAAAGTATGAGTTCTCTCCAGGATGATTAAAGCTTTATAGTCTTCTCCGAAGGGCTACAAAAGTATATTTCTAAATTTATACATTTAATTAATTAATTTACTAGTACTTTAGGAGTTTCTCTATTTTTGAATATTATTGGATGTCGTAGTTATAAGGATGTGTGAATTTTAATGGTAAATTATTATGGAGGGCTATTATGTGAAATTATGATTATTTTGCATATTTATCTAGATGCATGTGTGATCAGTAGCTCGTATTATAATTGAGATATATGTTTAATGGGCCCGAATTGTATAATAATTGAGTTGCTTATTATTGGGGCGAGATTATAGGGTTACTGGATCTATGCATATAAATGAATATGGGCTCACTATTCTTAGATGATAGATAGACATGTATGGATTTCATGGCTTAGGCTTAGTACGAGCCTCGAGGGCCTTAATCTTACTAAGGTCCTAGTGCCGATTCGGCCCATGATTTCAGGTTGTGACAAAGTTGGTGTCAGAGCATTGCATCATATTTCTATATGTAACTGCAGCGGAGTTATCTTTGTCATGTCTTGATACAGTTTTCTTTGCCTCTTAAATTTCAGCATGGCCGTCTTCAAAGTCTTACAGTTAGTACTACATTAAGAGGTAAAATTCTACGATAATAGTAGGATAAAACTTGTTATGTTTTTTACGATATATTTTATACTTTGAACTTCAGTATGATAAACACTAGGCGGAGAGTACTTGATGATATGGAGCAAAATACTCGAGATGAGGCTTATTCGGGGCATTCGGCCCAAGCCAGACCCCGTAGGGGTAGACTCGCTAAGAATGTGGATAACTAAGAGGATAGTATACAGAAAAATCGAAATGAGAAAAATGTGGCTGTAAATCCTCCAGAAGTGGACACCATGATGACTATATTTCAACAGGCTATTACCACAATGAATAATTTGTTGATACAGTAGCGCCAGTTCTTCCAGTCTCATGCACCATAGATATAGTAGTAGTCGATACCTCCCCCATACCTGATCCGACAGCACAGCCAATCCAGCACCACCTCCAGCTAGTTTGAGAGCAATAGTGACAATCTCTATGATAGGAAGCAAGGATGCTAATTCATTTTTTAATAGAATCAGAGAATTTTGGCTAGAGTTGTGCTACGACAATGAGAGGTCAATAACTTTTGCAGGCCTTAGGATGGAAGGCATAGCTGAGATATGATCAGAGACTACGTTCAACCTTCCATCACCAGGATGAATTGGCTACAGTTTACTGATCTTTTCATGAATCAACTTATACCGAAGGGTACCACGAGAGTTAAAATGAGAGAGTTTAAGTCCTTGGTTCAAGGTGATATGACTGTCGACCGGTATGCTACTAAGTTTATTGAATTAAGCAGATATGCACCAAGATCTATACTAGACGAGGGCACTAAGATTTATAGATTCATCACTGGATTAAATACGATGCATGCTACCTTGTTTCAACAAAAGGAGCAAGATTTTAGTGTCGTGATTGGTTCTGCCAAGCAAATGGAAACCAAATACATTTCAGATGGGGTATTTTCGGGCAGAAGAGGTAATAGGAGTACAACATCATTTGGGAATTCTAATGTATCGGCAATGAGAGGATCTTTTACTATAGGCATGCAGTCTTCAAGTTCACAGTTCCATGGAAGAGGATATCTTGGTAAGAAGAAAGACAAAAAGAAGTTCTAGCCGAGGAGTATATCTATTGGTAGTGTTAGTGGTGGATTCAGTTCTAGCTTTAGTAGCAGCAGATCTAGTGGGCAGTGTGTCACAGATGTGGTAAATTTCATAAAGGAGGGTGTAACTTTGATGCTAGTACTTGCTTCAGATGCCATCATACTGGGCACTACGCTAGAAATTGCCCACTTCTTCGGTTGCAACCCATGCCACCTCAGTCTTCTATGGGTAGTGTGTCTAGACCTCCTACCATGCCTTCTTCATCAGGCTCCAGATTTAGAGGCCAGCCAAGTCGTGGTTCTTTCGGTAGAGGTAAAGGTTAGAATTCAGAGCAAGTACCATAGCAATCTGTAGGATTATAACCATGACTCTTCCACTTGATTCAAAGGGATGCTTAGGCATCCAATGCCATGATGATAGGTATTCTTACTATGCTCATTTCATATATGATCAGTATAGATCTCATATCATATTTAATCCACTGATGAATCTATAAATCTTAGTGCCCTCGTCTGATATGGATCCCGATGCATATCTGTCCAATTCAATAAACTTAGTAGCATACTTGTCGATAGTCATATCACCCTGAACCAAAGAATCAAGCTCTCTCATTTTAGCTCTCTTGGTACCCTCTAGTATAAATCAATTCATGAAAAAGATCAGTAAACTGTTGCCAATTCATCCTGGTGATAGAAGGCTGAATGTAGTTTCTAAACCATATCTCAGCTATGCCTTCCATCCTAAGACTTGTAAAAGTTATTGATCTCTTATCATTGCAGCTCATCTCTAGACAAAATTCACTGATTTTGGCAAAAAATGAATTAAGATCCCCGGTTCCTATGAATTTAGGTGGTTTGTACTGAATGAACCTATCATAGAGACTATCACTAACTGTTGTCAGAATAACTGGAGGTGGAGCCGGCTGAACTTGCTGTGCTGCTAGATCAGGTATGAGAGGGGGTATCGACTGCTGCTATACTTATGGTGCATGAGCCTGGAAGAACTGCTACTACTATATCAACAAATCATTCGTTGCAGTAATAGCCTACTAAAGTCTAGTTATCACGATGTTCACTTCCAAAGGATTTACAGCCACATTATCCTCATTTTGATTTTTCTATATTCTATCATCTTGGTCATCTACATTCCTAACAAGTCTACCTCTACGACGTTTGGCTAGGGTCGGATGCCTAAAAGAAGCCTCATCTAGAGCATCTTGCTCCATATCATTAAGTGTTCTCCGCCTAGTGTTTCCCATACTGAAATTCAAAGTATAAAATAGATCATAAAAAACATAACAAGTTCTATCCTACTATTATCATAGAATTCTACCCCTTATGTAGTACTAGCAATAAGACTCTGAAGATGATCAGGCTGAAATTTAAGAGACAAAGAAAACTATATCAAGACATGATAGAAATAACTCTGTGATTACATATAGAAATATAATGCTATGCTCTGACACCAACTCAGTGAATAATAATAAATAATATATGAACAAGCAATCATGCAAAATGCAACTAAAATTTCTAAAATGATCACTCAGTTAGTCATGCATATGTCAAAATATCAACATCCACAAATATTTCATCTTCGAATAATCAACCACATGAAAATTAGTCTGTGGCGTCACCAAAACCCCCGATGAGTTGTGGATGCACACGAGGGCGCTAATCTCCCCATACATAGCCGACAAGTATCAAAGACCTCCCTCACAAACTTATGGTGACTCACGTCATCTCAATTTCACACAAACAAGACATTCCATATCACAACATAATTAATCAAACAATTCATTTAATTGTAAAATATCATATCAATAATTAATATATAGTTATAAAATATAATTATACGATAATTAAGTAATGACATAATATAATTTGATATAAAAAATATATAATAATATCTCAATAATAATATATCAATAAAATTATGATGATAATAAAATCATGATTTGAAAATACATATAATGCATTATTTTTTATTACTCATAGTGATAGTAGAATATTTAAATCCTAGTTCTGATTCTAGTTTGGAGGAGCAGTGGATGAACTCAGGCGATCCAATAATTTAATAATATAAAAAAAATTATATTAGACACAGGACTAAAATAAAAATAATGAATTAGAATATTAATCTAATAAATTATATCCTAAAGTAACTGTCATAATTAAACTAAACTCTACACTAACCACTTGCTAAATATAAATAATTTCAATTATCCTATAGTAATCTTCAAAATAACCTAAATTTACCATTATTATAATTCAATCAATAATATTCTAATTTGAGATAAATATTATTCTTCCACCAATAAAATTTTTCTTTTACTTAATTTATTTACAGTGTCCAAGCACTCAATAACTATTTAATTATTTACCTTAATTGATTGACAGTGGTTTTTCGCAGGTGTATGAAATTGCAATAAGTAATAAAAAGTAAGTAGAGTATCGTTCTATGAAAATTGTATACCAAGTACCGAAATTATCTTAACCTACTATTATTTAAACGATAATAAATAGAATAATTGTAGAAGAAAAAATAAAATCAGAACAATAAAAAAGAATTCAAACAAGAATAATTGTTGAAAAAATCAAGGTTTAAAAGCTACTAAAGATTTGACTTCACTTAATTCTATCCAATTTACTTTATTAGTTTGCTAATCAATTTTAATTGTTCAAGTAGGGAAAACAACTCTAAAGTCACTAACAAGTTCTCTCAATGTATTGTTAGCTATTTTAACCCCGTCTAATAACCTATCTCCCAATAGTGCAATCAAATATGAATTAAATCATTAAGTTTTATAGTTTGTTTAAGAATTCATAACCTAAGATCATTAAATTATGAAAACCCTCCATGAGTCAAACCATATAGCTTCCGCATCAAATTATTATTTCCATATAATTTATTACTTTTTTTTATCAAAAACCCTTTTTCCAGTGGTAATTAATAAAATAAATCAATCCAGAGGAGAAACTCTGTTTGAAAGTATTAAATTCAATAATAAATTATATCTTAAACAAAGAAAACAAATCTAATATCATAAATTAGAGTAGAAGTTAAGCTATATCAAATCTCTAGTATGAGAGTTTAGTTCGACATAGTAATTAAATAAAACTCAATTAAATTTGAAAATAATTCCATAATCAATATGAATTAATGAAAATAAAAAAACAAGATTAAGGGTTTAGAGATAAAAACTAGTCAAACAATAGCGTAAACGGCTCCTTTGATTTTTTACACAACTTGAATGCTTGAAGTCTTTAAAAAGAAGAAAAAAACTAAGAAAAGAGTGAACAAAGATCTAAGATCTGAGATTGATTATAGGATCCTCTGGTGACCTCTCTTTATATAGACTTCAAGGGTGTCTTCGAATCTGAGCAGAAAAATAGCTAGCCTAATTAGGAGGAAAAATAATCTAAGTAGAAAACTGATTTTGAGTCGAATTTCTTCCTAATTAGAAGTCTTCTTCCAACAGATTGGGCTTGAGCAATGCTAAGGCGGGCACTTTATTATTCTCATGCAGATTCATACACAGGCTACGCAAGGCCTTCAAATCTACATGGGCTAAATAGTGAAATTTGGCCCACTTCAATTTTCAGTCCAACCTTCTTGGATGCGAATTTGACTATTTTCCTATTAAAAATCCTTTAAATCGAGCTTATCAAGAATCAAGAAAACTAAATTGAAAACATAAATAAATCTAAATAAAAGCTAATCAAGTTAATTAAAAATACCAAAAATTTCCAATAAAAATTAAGTTAAAAATACTATGAAAATATGACCTATCATTGATCCTTAATAATCATAAAAATATATTTTTATATTTGATCACTTATTTCCTTATTCTAATAACCTCAAAAATATATTCATATTTCTATTTGTGAATTAACCAACTATAATTCCTTAATAATGTATTTCCTTCCTATTTAATGTCTAACTTTAATCCTTTAATTCAAATCAAATACATGAATAATTTCACCATTTAATCCACAACATATAATTAATCAATCCTATCAGAAACATATGTATATTTACCTTAAAATAATTACCATCAAATTTCTTAATTAAATTTATTTAATAACCTCAACTGCTTTTATTAATTAAATTCTTTCTATCTAAACTAATATTCACCGCTTCCATAATTTAATTAACTAATGATCATAACATTATTCTAACTCCAATTTAATTTAGTTCCACAAACTCATTTACTACCACTTATTTTTATTTTATTCAAACCTTAATAATCAACTCATTCCCTAATTAATCCTAATTAACTAAAGTCCACTAATTTAATCCTAATTAACTAAAATCTATTAATTTTAATGTCTTATTAATCTAAATCAACTTAATACATTTCATTTAACTAAAATCCAGTATTTTAGTACTCAAGCGTAATCTGCCGTATGTATATATATATATGGTATTTGTTTCTAAAAAAAGCACTTAATTGCACAAATTACTAATTAATCATTTATTCTAATATTCACCGCTTAATAAAATTAATTCTCAACCTTTATAATCCAACTAATTAAATCCCTTAAATTTTATTATAAAATTCTGCCATTAATTTATTTTCAATCCATAATTTATTTATAATTAATCCAATCCTCAATAAAATTTAATACTAACCGCAATCAATCCATCAATAATTAAAATCCTCAATCTATTTATTTTTATTAAACTCAAAATTAATTAAAATTCTATAATCAATCTTTCTATACTATGTATAAAAGTGGGAATAATGGGATTTCCAATTTTGACCTTAGAATAATTTTTAATATACTAAAATAGTCTTAGTGATAGCCAATTAAATGTTATGTTAGTGATGGCCAATTAATTTTACGTTAGCCAATTAAATTTAATTTTAAAAATTATCCTTAATAAATAATTTTTTAGGACTTTCTTTTTGCTCAAAATCTTATTCCCAATCTCTTCAAAATATTCTCCAATGAACAATTTTTTATATAGCACGTATTCATTTTACATTATATTGTTATTTATTTTATTATAAAGCCGTGTAACATCAACGTTCTCGCGAATATCAAATTCTTCAAAATTCGTGTAATAGTTACGTGCAACCAAACTTTACATAGCTTTTTTCTATCTAAAAGTTATCCTTAACTTTGCTAGAATATACTGTAAATTATTAGCCAATAATATTAACCCACGTAATATTATTAGGACTGAAAATCATTTTGGTTCGTCCAAAAAATTTATCGAGTCACTGTTAATCGAATAAAATCGGACTAATATTTTTTTATTGGACCGAATTAATTTAAATTAGATCCGAGTCGGATATTTTTGAAAAATACTGTGCGTTACTATTTTTTTCTCCCCGACAATCTACTTGGACGTTTTTTTTTATTTAATAATTTTAAACTTTATTAATTTTTTTATTTTCTTTTTCTTTTTTCTTTTTCTTTCTTTCTTTTCTTTCTTTTCCCTCTTTCCTTTTTATCTCCTCTCTTCTTCTTCTTCTTCTTCGATCGACACAGCCTCCATCTCTCTTCCTCTCTCACTCACTCCAGCCACTGCCTCTAGCCGCTCCTCCTCTCGCTGCAGCTCCGACCACCGCGCCACAACAACTCCAGCCTTCTCTCTTCCTTCTCCTCTCTCTCCGCCGCTCCCTGCCTCTCTCTGTCTGTCTCTATTTCTGTCTCTCCCTCTCTGCGACTTTAGCCACTGCAGCAAGAGCTGCACCTCGCCGCTCCGCCTCTGTCTCCCTCTCTGCAGTGCCGTCGGACCGCCAGCTCCTCCTCGCGCTACCCAGTAGCTCCTCCTTCCTCCATCGCGCGACCTAGCTCTGCTCTGCCTCCCTCTCTGTGCAACTTCAGCAGCTTGTTCTTCGCGTCGCGCCGCCTTGAGCCACCACCTGCTCCTCCTCACGACCTTGGCAGCAAGCCCAGCTTACTTCCGGCCACCACCATCTCCTCCTCCTCCGATTCAAGGACTTTTTGGGAATTTGACAATTATTGGGTATTGATTTTATTTTTTTTAGAATTTATTTAGTTAAATTTTTTATTAATTAGTTTGTTATTTTAGAATATTTGGTTGAATGATT
>CANUEX010067055.1:0-29906 GCA_948099535.1 Jatropha multifida
AATTTTTTAAACTTTTATTTTTTTCCCGCCCACCCCCCCCCCCCCCCCCCCCCCCTTGATAATAAAGCTGTTAGTTTGTCATTCTTTTTATTTTTTTAATTTCCCTGAGATACTGGATATCTCAGGGGCTTTTATCCCTCCAGTCTTTTGTAAAAGGTAGTGATACTGATGTGTTGATTGCAGAATCACCAGGTACTGATGGACATGCATCAAGATCATTGAAAGTGGAGGACAAAGATAAAGAGCAGAAGCGTGAACTGGATGTTGCTAAAGATAAGGAAAGATACAGGGAAAAATATATGGCAAAATCCATTCAAGAGCTTGACCTTTCCAACTGTCAACGTTGTACTCCAAGCTACCGGCTTCTTCCAGATGATGTATGAAGTCTTTATAACGTGTGTTTTGTTCTTGATATTTTCTATTAGTTCTACACTGATGTTTAACTTGGTACTGACACATTTACAGTATCCAATACCCTCAGCAAGCTCGAGATCACAGCTTGGTGCATTAGTATTAAATGATCACTGGGTCTCTGTAACTTCAGGAAGTGAGGATTACTCGTTTAAACATATGCGCAGAAATCAATATGAAGAAAGCTTGTTCAGATGTGAAGATGATAGGTAAAAAAATGCTTGCTTGTGTATGGCACAGTCCTCATTTCTCTATTATTCTTATCTTATTTGGTGAATTTTTGGACCTCTTACAAAAGTAACTTCAGAGTTTTAATTTTTATATACTAGATTTGAGCTGGACATGTTGTTGGAGTCTGTGACCTCCACAGCTAAACGGGCAGAAGAATTGTTAAACAGCATCAACGAAAATAAAATAGACAGTCCAATCATTATTGAAGACAATTTTACTGGTTAGTTTCAGGGTTAATTATGTAGTAAAATAGATTTGAGATTAACTATTTTTGGACTTCCTTTATTTGAGATTTAGATTTGTTTCTTACTGATGACTTTGTGGTTTTTCTTTTTCCTTTTTTTGTGCAGCTCTAAATTTAAGGTGCATTGAGCGCTTGTACGGGGACCATGGCCTTGATGTTATAGACATATTACGTAAAAACCCAGCTCTAGCCCTTCCTGTTATATTAACTCGCCTAAAGCAGAAACAAGAAGAGTGGACTAGGTGTCGAGCAGATTTTAACAAGGTTTGGGCTGAAATTTATACAAAAAACCATTATAAATCACTGGATCACCGCAGCTTCTATTTCAAGCAACAAGATTCAAAGAACTTGAGCACAAGATGTAAGTCCAATTATTAAAAAAATCAAAATTGGATTATTTATGCATACATCTATTATATATTGGCCATCAGATCATGCACCTGTTCATTTAATTGCAGGGAAAGTTTGGTATATTTCAATTAGTGGATATTGTGTAAGAAATTACTATAAAATTTTCTGGGAGAAAATCATGCAGCATATTGCAAATACATATTTTCGGTTGGGCAGCTAACTTAATAATTCTGTGGCATTCTGCTTGTCTGGAGCCATATTTATGAACTCAAATCAACTAATCTTTAATCACTTAGGGCAACGTCTATAGAATGCTTGGGAGCATATTTTTCATATCAAAATGATGGTGACTTTTTGAGTACTTGTGGATGAATTGGCTACTGTTGTCTGTTCTGGTAAGAGGAGAGTGGCAAACTTTTCTAAATCTAGCTAATTATCCCTTGATGATTAAGTCTACATATAGATCTGCTGAAGCACTTTACATTTCTGTCTGAAGACTACAAAGAGTGTCTGCCTATTATCCCTTAAAGAATTAACTTTTATGTGTGGTATCTTCTCTAGTACTTATCTGCATGTGCTAAAAGATATTTCTTTCAAGACTTGGGAATATATTTTTTACTTTATTTTATTGTATCATCATGCATCTTTAAGTCAGGTTGTCCTTTGCAACTACTAGCTGTTTTACCTAATGAAATGATTGACAAAGAGGGAGCTTATCCAATCTTGGACTGGTTACCTAAACGAATATTTAAAGCTTGGGGATATAAAGAATGAAATAGGATTCTAGCTCACACTTCCCTTTAATAAATTGCTCACTGGTTATCCTAATTTTTTTTTCAAAAAAAAGTTGTATGCTTAGCTATTATGCTTGTATTTTGTGATTTTATTGCCTTTAGTAGAATGATCCCTGGTTCTTCCAACTCACTGCTTGTCCCAACTTAACACAGCGTTGGTGTCTGAGATCAAGGAATTAAAAGAGAAGCAACTGAAGGAAGATGATGTTCTGCTAGCTTTTGCTGCCGGGAACCGACAACCTGTTGTTCCACATTTGGAGTATGAATACTCTGATATTAGCATCCATGAAGACTTGTATAAACTTGTCCAATACTCATGCGAAGAGGTCTGCTCAACCAAAGATCAATTGAATAAAGTTATGAAGCTCTGGACTACATTTATGGAGCCAATGCTTGGCACTGGTTCTCGTTCTAATGGCTTGGAGAATTCTGAAGTTGACAGAAAAAGTGTGCATCAGCCTGGGAATTGTACTACATTAGGCATAGCAGAAAATGGTGCTGATCCTAGTGCAATGAATTCTAAGCCATCAAAATCAACTAGCAATGAAGATGAAAACATATCAACGGAGCTAGCAAACTCTTGTAGGCCAAGTTTGGCAAATGGAGATAGTTTGGCTAAAGATAGTTTACTTGAATTAGATCGTGTTTATAAAGATGATCTGACATGTAATACCCTTAGGCTAGAAAGAGAGAACAAGGATACTGATGTAACTGACAGAATATCTGGATTTAACACACAAATTGCGTCAGGTCAGGTAGTAGCTGATTCCAAATCATCTCTTACAGTGGGGTTGGAACGAAGTCATGGAAGAACCAGCATTAGTGGGATGGCAGGTATGTTTTGAATCAATTCTGTAATATATCTTTCAATGATTCTTGGTATTTGGTTGATATTCATCTAGTTATTCGTGATTTATTCTGATCGTTATGTTTTGCTGCCATTGGAATTTGAAGGATCTGGTTCAATACCGTCAATTCCAGGTGGTGCTGCTCTTGAGGATCATAAACTTAGAGTTGGTACTGATATTGGTCCTTCACCAGAGGTATGAATTTGAAGTTTTAATGAATTGGAGGCTAATTTTGTGATGGCTAAAGTGAAAAAAAAAAAAAAAAGTTTTTCTTTGCTTTACACAACCCTCTTACTTCTCACAGAAGTATGCGGACCAGCCAGATGATGCCTTAGGCAGATACATTAGTGATTCTGCCTTGTGTCTTAATTCCTACTCTTCGATTCCTCTCTGTTTTTTCTTCCATTAAATGTTTAAGGAAG
The DNA here is from genome assembly GCA_948099535.1 of Jatropha multifida. Taxonomy (NCBI): domain Eukaryota; kingdom Viridiplantae; phylum Streptophyta; class Magnoliopsida; order Malpighiales; family Euphorbiaceae; genus Jatropha; species Jatropha multifida. Next base: position 3,302 of record CANUEX010067055.1, read on the forward strand.
AGATTCTTGATTAGTTTTTCTTTCTTAGATGCTTCAGGGTGGCATTGGTGCTAAATCAGTCTTACCAGCTAATGGAATGTTGATGGTTGGTGCTAAATCTAGTAGATATAATGAAGAATCCACTGGGCCTTCCAAGGCTGAAAAAGAGGAGGGTGAATTATCGCCCAATGGTGATTTTGAGGAGGACAATTTTGCTGTCTACGGAGACAATGGCATGCAGGCTATGCCCAAAGGAAAGCATAGTGCTGAAAGCAGGCAAAATGAATCTGGAAATGGGGAAGAGTTACATTGTCAGAATGCTGGTGGAGAAAATGATGTTGACGCTGATGCTGATGATGAGGATAGTGATAATGCTTCTGAGGCTGGTGATGATGCATCTGGCAGTGAGTCTGCTGGTGATGAATGCTCCCGGGAAGAGCTTGAAGAGGATGAAGATGTAGAACGTGATGATGTTGATGGGAAGGCTGAGAGTGAAGGTGAAGCTGAGGGGATGGCTGATGCACAGTCTGCTGGAGATGTGCCATTACAAGAACGGTTTCTTTTATCTGTGAAACCTCTTGTAAAGTATGTTCCAGGGGGTTTATTTGATGGGGAAAGGAAAGAATCTCGGAAATTCTATGGAAATGATGATTTTTATGTGCTTTTCAGACTTCATCAAGTATGTAACTTGAGTTATCTCAACTAAAAGGATCATTCTCTTAAAGCGTTCCATCATCTATGGAACTAAAATTGATGTGACTGATTTTCTGTTCTCTATTTGAATATAACAGATTCTCTATGAAAGAATTTTATCAGCAAAAACAAATTCAACTTCTGCTGAAATGAAGTGGAGAAATTCTAAGGATGCTAGTTCTCAAAATCCATATTCCAGGTAATATGCCTGCTAGTCATTAGGCTTGTAAATGATTGAAGCATATGCTATCTCTTGAGCTCAATTTTGAACTTGAGCTAAGTTGTTAAAATTGTAATAAAATAAGCTTTTCTCATTTAAACATTCAACTTACTGAAAAAAATACTAAAGAAGAATACAATATTCACCCAAAATATAGGTTATGTTGTATTTTTATAGACAAAAAATAACAGAAAAAACAGTTAGAGACCTAATATTTCAATTTTTAGTTTGTATTTTCTGATAAACCCAAGGAAACATTCCTCATTAGTAAACTGAGGATCCATGCCATTGTGACAAAAATAAATTTTCTATGTACTAACCACAAATTGAAATTTATTTCTCAATCTAAGTATTGAAATTTGACACTAGTATTAAACTGTTATTAAATAAGTGTTGCATTAACAATACTTCAAATGAAGATCTTATCTCACAATACATGAGTTTATTGATAATTAGCTACTGAATTTATTAGCATGTGTACTCAAAATTGTAATTTCTAAATTAGTTGATGTTTAAATTATACAGTTTTACATGACTTGCCAATAATTACAATCAATAACTTGAATATGGGTGAATATTTGTTATGACTTAATTAGTCATTATTGCATGCTATAAAAAAGTTTTGATTGTTTTGGTGACACGTGTGTACAAGTCAGCATTGTTGTGTATAGTTATGTCTTTGTTATAACATGCTATAGATAGCATATACAAGTTTGGAACTGGAGAATACATTTTCTCATATTTGAGAATGAGTTGCCTTGTACCACTAAACAAACTAGCGAGTCTGTGAATGAGCTATCAAATCGGCCGACAAAGAAATTGCTTGTGAGTTTAACAAGTTCAAATATTAATGAGCTTAAACTCACCTTGAAACTAAATGAGCTTAACAGGTGAGTTTGAATTGCCTTGTATGCATTAATTTTATTGTTTATTTGCTGCAGATTTGTGAGTGCACTGTACAGTTTGCTTGATGGATCTATTGATAATGCCAAGTTTGAGGATGAATGCAGAGCTATTATTGGAAACCAATCATATGTGTTATTCACACTAGACAAATTAATATATAAATTGGTCAAACAGGTTTGCTTATTAGAATCTCTGTTTTATGTTTTTATCATTTTTTTTCCTTTTTGCTTATTAGAAGCTCCCTTTTATGTATTTATCCAGTTTTTTTGGAGCAATGATTCTGAATTGTGGTTCTTGCTGCAGCTTCAAACTGTTGCAACTGATGATATGGATAATAAGCTTCTTCAATTATATGAGTACGAAAGATCCCGGAAAGCTGGGAACTCTGTTGACTCGGTGTATTATGATAATGCACGTTTCCTTCTTCACGAGGAGAACATATATCGCTTGGAATTTGTTAGTGTTTTTTCATTCACTGCCCCTCTGTATATATCTACTTATCGATGTCTAAGCTAGGCATGACCATGGTTCATTCTGATGAGCTGAAACCAAACCGCTCAAATTGTCACTAAACTGTTGTCTACGGTTTCATGTTTCAAACCGAAATTGAAACCATATACTTAAGGCTCAGTTCTTTTAGAACAGGAACCGACATTTCAATTTAAAATTGGTGGTTCCAGTTTGAAACTGTTAAAAAAAAAAGGAAATATTATAAAATGAACTCCCAATATATGTTTTCTTTTATTGTAATTTTTTAAAATTAATTTTGAGACTTTTTATTAAACTGGTTTATTCATTTTAATACTGCTATTTATTGTTATATATTCACGCTACAACTAAAAATAAATTGAAAAAAAGTAAAAAGAAAAAAAGAAAAAATTGAAATAAATTATTTAATTTTGGTTCCGAACTGGAACCAAAGGTTTCAATACTGTCTTAGGAACTGCCTCAGAACGTTTCAGTTCCAGTTCTACCTTTCTTTAGAACCAGAACCAACATCTCCAGAACTGTGGTAATGCCCAGTCTGAGCACACATCTCCGTGCCTACATAGCATATAGTGATTTTCCTGTTATTATTCACTTTAACGTAATACTTGCAATATTTGGGGTCCTTTCTGCAGTCACCTGCTCCATCTCGCTTGTCCATCCAACTAATGGACAATGTTACTGAAAAGCCTGAGGTGTTGGCAGTTGCAATGGATCCTAATTTTGCAGCATATTTGCACAATGATTTTCTGTCTATTGTTCCCAGCAAAAAGGAGCCGCATGGCATTGTGCTGCAGAGGTAGGGATATAATAAGTTCAGTAGATTATTTGCTCTTTATCCACTGAGGGAAAGCAAGGCTCATTTTAAATTATGTTAATATGCTAGTGACATGCATCAAGTGGTTTGGACCCACTAGTCTCCTACCGTTCCTTTGTTAGGAGTTCTTTCAGCATGCATTTTAAACTGCTTGCTGTGTCCATTTTCTAATTATCTCTGCCTTCCCCTGCAAAATGAGGAGGCACAAAGTTTTATGTATGGAAGTGATGAGTTCCCTTGTAAACGTCCTGCTGATCCCATTCTTCTCCTTGTTTAGTTCTGTTAGTGGAGCTGTTCAAAATTCCATCAGTAACCCATTTATTATATGAAAGGATGTTTTGCTATGATGTGGATATTGAAACCAACTGCATCAGTTATATGACTATCTGTTAGTTACGATTTGCAGAAACAAGCGGAAATATATGGGCTTAGATGAAAATTCTGCTTTATACACGGCCATGGAAGGTGTTAAGACTTTCAATGGTTTGGAGTGTAAGATTTCCTGTAACTCGTACAAGGTATCTTTCTTTCACTGATGGCCATTTGCTCTCCTTTTTGGCATTTCATTTTCCTTCTTATATTTTCTGGAGTTCTCCTCTTGATTGTTGTTATCTTGTGTTATCAAATGAACTGCTGCTTGCATTTTCTTTGCTTAGGTGCTAAATGATTGAAAGCCTATATTTAATCTTGGCTCTAGTTGTAGGTCTAGCTTATTATTTTCCTCAATCATTCACTGGATTAATCGCTTGGCTACGTCATCTATTGTTTTGTACTTGAAATAATTTGTTAGTCATGTTATGGAGGATCAGTTATCTAGAATTTGTATTTGCAGGTTATATTGCATCTTTTGTTCAACAAAAGAAACTATGATATCCATGTCACATAATTTGTTGTATTTTTAAGGCCAAATGACAAAAAAAAAAGAAGCTCGAACTTTGGCCATTCCTAGAATTTGGGCCAATTCTTTTAATTTTATCAATTTATACTGTGGACGTTTTCTTTTTCTAACAATTGTAGCCTTCATCCAGTGTCCGTCAAATTATTGTAGATGTGGCACTTAATTATGAAAGTGGGCCCCACAGGCATTAAATCAGCACTGATTCATCACCTCATCAGCATGGCACTTTAAATAACAAATTTAAAAAACCAAAAAGAAAATCCCTAACTTATCGGATCAAGAACAACACAAGTGCATGTATGAAACAACACCACAAAATTCAAATATTATTAAATTATCAGAATTCAGATAACTAATCAAAATTTAACGCCAAACTAAAATAATTTTGATGCCTGAACATGCCATACTTAGAAATCGAGCTAAATCCAGTTACAGAGCCCGATTCATCTCTTTTGCACCCAATTCAAGCATTTGCTCTTCCTTTTCCTTTCCATCCCTGTTGTTCTCAATATCAGAGAAATCATCCTATGAACTTTCAGTCTGACCTCCAACTGGTATTACATGCATCAAAGAAACATTACCTCACCTAGCATAAATGGCCTGAACCCACATGCATAATGGTGTGCTAAAATGATGAGGCTTGGTTTTCTGATGGTGGAGGGGAAAGATAATAAATTTATAATTTTTCTTCTGTGCCAGAGAGGTGAGGGAGAGATTTTTGGTTATGTTTCCACTTCCTTTGGTGGCTACATAATTTGCTAGACAAACACATTGGTGTTTGAGTTGAAGCACAGATTAAGGACTTTGGCTAATATGAAAGGGAGTCTGTTAAGCTTTTTTGAATAAGGGTGTGGCTTATCATTGGTGGAATAGGTGGTGCAGGTGATGCGGTTAACTGAGCGTTGAGATTAAACTTTGCCTTCATTTTCAAGAATTGGAAGAATTGATAACAAAGGGCAATCAAATTAAGAAAAAATAAGGATCAAAAAGAGTTTTGGTTGCGATTCACGGAACAAGGATAGTAATTTAAGTTGATATAAGAACGCAAGGAATGATTGAGGGGAATTTAGGGATTTTGAAACAATAGTGAAGAGGAAAATTGAGGTATGTGATAAGCTGTTTGGTTAACACCTGCAAAAATTTGTCAAGAGCCCTAGCTTGAAACAACACGAAGCTAGAGATATTTTTAATTTGTTTTTTAAATTGACATATTGTTTAGACAATATTCAGGTCTGATATGTAGGCTCGCTTTTTTATAATTAATTACCACAGCAATGATAATTCGACAGACACTAGACAGGATACAATTGTAAAAAAATAATAATACGAAGTCGACAGTAGCAATTCATAAAATTAGAAGAATTGGCCAAAATTATAATGATGGCTAAAGTTCAAGCTTTTTTCTTGTCATTTGGCCTACTTTAAACTCTTCCATGTAAATAATTGCATAGCAATATATCCTTTTGTCTTCAACTTTTTTTTTTTAATGATCTTTGTTATATGCTGTCTCTTTGCTTGAAATGTCACGTCTGAATATCTAAGTATTATTTGGCAGATTTCCTATGTTCTGGACACGGAGGATTTCTTCTTTCGATTAAGAAAGAAAAGAAGAAACCCATCACAAGTAAAATCCTTATATCATGATCAGGTCCAGGCACGAGTACAATGCTTTCACAGATTCTTATCTGCTTCATGATAGTTTCTGATTTCCTTTCCATTGGATTCGAGGTAGAAATGAGTAGCTTCATAAATGTTGTAAAACCTTTTAATCTACTGAAGGTCTCAGATTTTAACACCTGCTTTTCTGTTTGTATAGAACTCGTCGGCGCAATTGGAAGTATAAAAACTTTCTTGAGACAACTTTCCTCAGGTAATATTTATGCCAATTTGGAATGGCTCAAGAACATCTCGGGAGTGTAATACTTTGTAAGGGCAGCTTGTTTGAGCCATGGTGGTGTAAATAGGGTTGATGCATGATATTCCTATTTTTGTAGAAAATGTATCTATCTTATTCTGTCCTGTTGTAGGTAGGAATCTATATTCCTTCCCTTTTTTTTTTTGTTTATATAACCTTCCCACTAACAGTTTGCCACACTTACTGTTTGTGGTTGAGTGGCTCCATTAAATTCCTAGGGTGGAGCTAACTTGAATCTGTAAGAGTGAACAAATGATAAGACGGGGTAAAACAGAAATTGTCTATATAAAGCTCCCAGTTTTCTTCCTTAGGGATTATGTACTCATTCTCTCTCTCTCTCTCTCTCTCTCTTTCCTTTATGTTGTTAAGAGTTTGTGAAGGAGTGGTATATTGACGTGTGTTTACTATTTACTGATAAATCTCTCTAATTCCTTTTATTTATTATTTTTTTGGGGGGGTCAGTATTCAGGATTTTCCCATCCTACAACCTTGTTTTTGTTATTTCATTTTTGTTATTATAATGATGTATTAAAGGTCAACACCCCTGGGTATGTGAGAAGGGCGGTTTTCAAATTTGATCTCCATTAAATATATTTATAAGAGGAGACGAAAAATCTTAACTGTGATTAAGTTTTGAATTAAATTAAGTAATTTTTAATAGTAGGGTGCGGATATCAGCAGTTTAAAAAGAAAAAAAAAAAAAGGTAAACAGAGAAAAAAAAATCATTGACTGCCTTCTCTCATAGATAGCTGTCCATGCGACTGTAATTGAATGAGGCTTCTTTCCTCATTGCTTCATGAGCTTAAAATAGGCGGCTTCTTTTAATTTGGATTTAGTTTTATATCAACTCCGCATTTTAGTATATTGTAAATTTGGAAAACTATAATAATTAATTAACTTGAATTAAAAAATAATAATAAATTAATTAAAACTGCAATGCCATATTCAGGTCCTTGAATAATGGTACTAACTATAAAAGAATATACCGTATAAAAACAATCATGAAGATTAATAAAATAATATAATTTGGTTACATGCTATCACGTGTCTCCATTCTGCCAATAATCCAAGAGTCCAAAAAAGAAAAAAAAAAAGTTGCAAGTGATCAGTTGTGGATGCACTATTCAGGAATAAAACTCTTAATTAAAATAATTCTTTTGAGTTCCAATATTAGAATTCCCAAAAATAAAGTAAAATATCAACTCATTCCACTGATATTTAGTTCCAATATTAATAATGTTTTATCAAAATTATAACGGTTTTACGTTGTAAAAAAAATGTATTCTTATGAAAAATTACACAACGAGAAGATAATATGTATTAATTTGTTCTCAAAAGAATTTTATTTAATAACAATTATTATTAGCTTGACCAAATTTTCACTTTCGCATACTTCTTTTAATTTTGTAATTATAGTAAGTCTTTTATGAATATGTATTAAAATGTTCAAAATCCGTAAATGAAATAAATTATCAATCTTAGTTCAAATTTCAAATGCATGTATTTACAATATAAATTTAAATCACATAAATTCAATGGTCAAAAGTGCTAAATAGGAAAAAGATAGACTTAAAATTTAAAACCAAACCAAATATTCTTTATAAAGAAAAGACATTCTTATTAAAAATAAAAGAAAAGGAAAAAAAAATCAAATCACATCTCCATATTGTGCCTATAAATATTAAAGTAAAAGTTATGATTTTGTCTCCATGCATATTCTTGTATTTTGAAAAATATATTTTACATACTTAAATTTTGCTTGTTGGATTATTCTATTATTTTGTCTAATTTTTCATTTTTGCATATTAAATCAATGAAAAAGGTTAATCAAAAGAGAGAGATAAAGAGAAATTATGATTTTATTCCCGTAAAATGTCAAAATTAACTCACATATTCTACTATTTTGAAAAAACTAATTGTTGAAATATTGTCGCAACCCCCACCGTGTATGGTGTTCAGAAAATTAAAACACAGCCAAATCTAATGAATCATACACCAAAAATTTTCTGTTAAATGGTTAAGGAAAATGCAAAAATAACTAGGATGATGCTTTTCTTCTTCTTGTTGGCGAAGATACATAAAAAGTGATTGTGCCTATCCTTTTGGTGGATTTCTCATCGACCTTCAATGAACTCTAACGACAGTAGCCATGAAAGCCCTCTCCTCTCCTCCACCTCCATTTCTCATTTCTGCCATTAATTTCTTTTTTCTCATTTAAAGTTGCAAACTGTAAAACGAAAACAATATACAATTCATAATTTGGCGAAATATTTTCTTTCCCACGACAATCGATTCTTTGTCGCCTTTTGAGTATTTTCCTTCTATTTATTGAGGTTTAGATAGAAATAGCAAGGCTACCATTTAGTGAGACCATTATTTAAGCCTGTTATGGGGAAATGACTCAAAAACATTTTAAATTGATTGCATATTTTGAATCCCCGTGAAATTTGAGTATTTTGATATATGATTCGTTAGGTTTGGTTGCATTTTAATTTTCTGACTATCATACATAGTCGCAATTGCGACGACACTCTGGCAATAATTTTTTCAAAATATAAGGATAAGAAAATTAATTTTGATATATTATAGGGATAAAATTATAATTTTCTCTTCTTTGACTAATCTTTTGTATTGACTTAATACGGAAAAATAAAAAAATTAGACGTAAGGATAGGATAGTCAGACAGATCCAAAATTTAGGGATGTATAATGTATTTTTTAAAATACAAAAATATGTGAGTTAATTTTAATATTTTATAAAGATAAAATCGAAATTTTTTCAATATTAAAAGCACAGACGCGTTAAAGAAATTTCCAGTCTATTACCAATTTTCAATTCAAACCAGCGAAACTTTCACATCCATAAAACGCGTTTCCTTTTATATATGCATGCTTAAGCATACTCCATTTCTAGTCTTTGCTTGCCTTCCTTGTGTTCTCTCTTTCTGATCTGACTATTCCATTTCCACTCTTCTTTCTTTACAAAATTCAAATCTCTCTTCTATCTTCTTCACAAACAAGAAGCTACCAGAGCTTCCTTTAAGTCCTCGATTCGTAATGTTTTTTTATAGATTGATTTTAGCAGCAATCTTCTTTATTTCTGTATTCCTCTTTCCAAGCAATGCTATTCGATCTTCTTTACAAAGTAAGGAGATAAAAATTAAAAGATTTGATCTTTCTTTGCAGTTCTTGGAAGCTCCAGATTATCAAAATGGACAAGAATGTCCTTCTGTCGATAAAAACAGCTTTTTGCATCATTGTAATCCATTTCTTGTTCATACAGCCATGACTCTTGATCCAGAATACTTAAGAGGCACCATAGCAGCAATCCATTCAGTTCTTAAACATGCTTCTTGCCCTAAAAATATTTTCTTTCACTTCATTGCTTCTGATTCAAGCTTAATTAGTCAAAGAAAGTTATCCCAGACTGTGCAGTCTGCATTTCCTTCTTTGCAATTTAAAGTCTATATCTTTGAAGAGTATTTGGTAAATAGTCTGATCTCAAGTTCTATACGCCCAGCTCTTAATAATCCATTAAACTATGCAAGAAGTTATATAGCGGGTTTGCTTGATTCTTGTATTAAACGAGTAATTTATTTAGATTCAGATGTTATAGTTGTTGATGACATTGAAAAACTATGGAAAACTTCTCTAACTGGGTCAAGAACAATAGGAGCACCTGAATATTGCCATGTGAACTTGAAGAAGTACTTTACTAATGAGTTCTGGAGGGACAGGGAACTTTCTGGGGTTTTTGAAGGGAAAAACGCATGTTATTTTAACACAGGTGTAATGGTGATGAATTTGGAAAGATGGAGAAGAGGTGAATATACGAAGGAAATTGAGAAATGGATGAGAATACAGAAGGAGATAAGGATTTATGATTTGGGTTCTCTTCCACCATTTTTATTAGTTTTTGGTGGAGAAGTTGAGAGTATTGACCATAAATGGAACCAACATGGACTTGGGGGTGATAATGTGGTTAGAAGTTGTAGGTCTCTGCATCCAGGAAATGTTAGTTTGATTCATTGGAGTGGAAAAGGGAAGCCATGGATAAGACTTGATGAGAATAAGCCTTGCCCTATTGATTCTTTATGGGCACCCTACGACCTGCATAAACACCATCAAAGAAGAAGACGACAATGATCTTTTATTTGTTGTATCTTTGTTTATTTGATTCTTTTATTTATTTATTTTGTAACTTTTTGTCCTCTGTTTTATATTTTCTTCGGCTGAGAGGACAGAGTTTTCCTTTTGTATAGAAAGAGAATATAAATACTCAAATTTATTTGTATCAGTTCTTTGTAGTTTTTTGCTACGGAATTTTGTTCTCAACATTAGAATGGCAGTTTCATAAAAAGCGTTTGATTTAACTTTTAAATAGGGACATCAAAACTATAAAGTACAACTTATTTTTCTGGTCTATAACTATCAATATCCGAAAATCCACTGCGGTCCGACCATATAAAACTACCGGTTAATTCAATCAAGTAAAATACTAGATTATCTCTAAAAATATCAAACAATATCCTTTTTTTTTACCAAACCTTTAGACATCGTATTCAATCAATATACCCTTCCAATTGAACAAATGCTTAAACTAAATTCTTATTAGCAATTCGAATATATTCTTTCTAATTATTATTACAAAAGAATATTTTATTTATTTTCTTCATATTTTTGTTATTTAAATTTTTATATATGCATGGCACAATTGATTTCTCACCGCAAGTAATACTACTGAATTGTTGGTCGACGAGATTTAAAATAATATAAATTACTTGTCAATTATTCATTTTATCAACTTCCACCCTCCCGTACAAATTTTAGGGGATAGATAAAACATTTCACAAACTGAACACAAAAAGACCACATCACCCATAAGGAGAAGCTTCAAGTGATGAGGCATGTTTATTAAATTTTAGTACCGACTACTGCAAAATCAAATTTAAAACGTGAAACAAAACTTATAGAAGCGGCAGTCACGTCAAGCCTAGATGCAAGCCTTGCAATTTAATTGGTGACGGTGCATGAAAATGAGTCGTGCAAAGAAAGCTCCTGCACAGGAACAGGGTGGTTTTTCAAGCCAGACCTTCGTCGCTGATGGCGAAGGGAGGCTCATATAACTTTCAGTAAGTACAGCAAAATGTAAAGGTTGATAGTTTGAGACTATATATATATATATATATATATATATATATATATATATATATATATATATATATATATATTCAGAAGGATGAAATGGACATTGCCCTTTTGAGACAGCAAAGGATTTTGAGAACAGAAGGAATCAAGAAGTGAGGTGTATCTAGAAATTGTTTACAGTTGAAAAACAATAGGTACATAAAATAAACAAAAAGAAAGGAATGTACATGCCTCCTCCTCCTCCTCCTCCTCCCTTTTACAACAATCCCACAACACAGCTCAGATGCAACCTGTTCTCCAACCCTCTCAAATGATGCCCAAGTAACATACACCTGGCAATTATAAATTCAGTATATATGTTAACAAAAGAATTTAGTAGTTTTGACAGGCATGAGTATGAACTTACAGTAAACATACATTTCTAGCAAGCACCTATTTTTATAAAATTTTAACCAATTTTAGATTTAAATATTTACAGAATTATGTCCTCGTCTCTCTTCATGCAGAAAAAAGTACAACATGCTCACTAAATATCTATTAGCATGCAAAACATGGATATGAGTTTTCAATTAAGTGCATGACCAATCAAATATGGATTCACCATCAATTTATGAAGCGTAAACAAAAAATACTAACCAGAAAAGCAGCTTCGCTAGGTAATCACGAGAAGTGCCCATGGTGTCACAAAATTCACCATCTTTGTGACTTTCTGGATTTGTAACAGCTGAATCATACATGAAATTAGAAGGATCATCTTTGAAAAATCTTCTTAATATGTTCTGAACAAGCTGGTGAATAATATCCCCCACTTCTACAGACGATGGTCGAGATAATTCTGATACCTATTGGAAAAATCAAAATACAAAATGAAAACGTTTTAAATATATTGCAGACCTAAATATAAACTTCAACATCCAAATAAGATAGTATAATTTTGGACAAGAAAGTGGACGCCATTACCATTTCAGGATCCAATGAACGCAGATACTCTAACAAATCATTCCTACTTCCTCTATTGCATTCTATTTGCATGGTTTCTTTCTTCCGGTCATTGAGTTCCTGACACAACGTATCATCATCTCAAGTCAGAAGATCAAGCACCTTATCATTCAAAAATCCATATTAGCACTATAAACTAATAAAAGACATTTCCAACTGAACAATTTCAAATAAATAATTGAACTGTCCCCAGAAGATCAACTGCCACCACCAAATATCAAAACCATATAGACAAGGAAAGTCCTGTACTTTGTACATATCAATGTTTGTTCAAGGCTACAGGTATCAAGAAAGCATAAAATTTAATAGTAGCACACTGGATTCAGATTTCAGATTCTACAAGCTGCGAGCATCCAAGCTGATGCCTCTGCAACTAACCTTCTAAACTTTCATCAAACAAGAAAGTCTAGCTACAGCATACAGGCACCAGCATATACAGAATTCTACATGTCTAGACTTATAGCAAAAGGTTAATTAAATCTCTAGACAATTCTTTCACAACTGCTGCATCGTATTTATACCTATTAGTTGATACTATCCAAGAGTATGGGGCAATTTTTTTTAACTTGAGCTAATGCTAGATCTGAGTCATAATTGTCCTAAAGTGCCAATATTATGAAGAACAATGTTAAGTTGGATATCATTTCTTTTCCATTTCTTCAAACACTGTACATAACTAGTATACCTGAATTATAGAAAAGGTGGAAATTGAAGGGTCCACCTGACTGTTCGACTATAAATGGCACAGTGTATTTCATGGTTACAACACTAAGAAAATTCAAATCCAATTGAAGTAGAAGCATAGGAGTCTTATGTTGCTATGAAATTAGACCGTTCTATGACCAAACCACAACATGAAAATCAATTTAGAATTCTCCCTGCACTTCTAATGAAAGCGACAAGTACATGATGCAAATAAAACAACCAATCACTGATTCCACTTGTGGTTGATAAACAATGGTAATTGCTTCAATCATAGTTGTCAAATTGAGAATCGAAACTTTTATTTTTAGAATCGAGAATCAAATCATAAGATTCGGTATTGACTTCTCAAAATTAATTAAAAATAAATAGATATACATTTATGGATTAGATTTCCAACCCATATAAATTTCAATTCCAAATCAAGTACTAAATACAAAATGAAAGAGAACCTGATGAATTGTGTAGTTGTCGAATTCAATATGTCAAACTATGAAGTTAAAATTTTAAAATAAAAACAAAGTAAAACTATCAATAGATTGAATTTACCATTCAAGTCCATATTCATTCATCACATTTCCAAATTCAAGCCTTCATCATTTTCATCTTCTAATATAACTACATTTTCACGCTCTTCTTTCTCTATATTGACTTTTTCCACTTGTTTTGTTGGGCAAAAGAATTGTTGGACATGAGAATCGACTCGAATAATAAGATTCGAATCGCATGAATCATAAGATTCACGTTCAATTCTGATTCATCCATAAAATTTGAATTGTTTAGCATAAAAATTTAATTGGAACATACGATTCAAATCGTAAATCATAAGAGTCTGATAACACTGCTTTCAATTACTAAAATTAGAAGACGAAACTAGATATAGAAAGCTTCTAAATTTATATATCTAATAAGCAGCAAGTACAGAGAGTAACATTTCAATTGCTAGTCTAGCTTCCTAAAAATTCGACAATCAGCTTCAAAAAACCAAGAAAAGTAAAAATGCATGCATATTATGAAACCCCACCGAATTTCATAATTAAAATATTTACTTTGATCGTTCTGAAACATATAAGAAAATGATCACCCTAAACCGAGGAATTTAGGACTAATGCCAAGTCAGTAATTTCAAGTTGTAAAAAAGTTATCAATATCAAGAATAATAACATATCTCTCTGATTATATATCCTGCACCTTATCAATATTAAAAATTCATTAATTATCAATAAACGAAAAAAAAAAAACTCTCACCTGCTCCATACTAGATAACTCTGACTGCAACTTTTGAATGTAATTTAAAGCCTCCGGTGATAGATCACCAAAAACCTGAGGACTAATCTCTAAATCTTGGATTCCAATCTCATCAACTCCGCTCTCGTTATCTTCACTCACCTCTCGTAATTCCTCTTTCTCTTTCTGGCAATTCGATTTCTTCGAACTCTCCACAGAGATATCCAAATTCCTCATTAGCGATATTCTATACTCAGCATTCCATAGCGTGTACCTAAAATCACACCAATATCCAATCAAAGCCTAACCAAATGTACCAATCAAAATCCATAATTCAAAAGAAATGAATAATTTACCCCGTAATAATCGCGGAAATGAGTAGGCGATCGAGAGGATGCTTCGACACCCTAATAGTAACAGAGAATTGATCAGATGGAAGCAATCCTAGCATTGTTGAGATAGTCTGCTTCATCGAATCCTTAGCAGAATCAGAAACTCCTTTGGTGATGACGGAAGTATCGAGAGGCTCGATTCGTTTAAGCATATTAGCGATTACAGAGAAACCACGGTCAAAATTAGACTTACGAGTTGAAACGAAGTCATCGGAAACTTCTCCACCGCTACTGAGACAACTAACGGTGGCGGCTGCGGCAGAGGAAAGAGAAGAGGAACGGCGTTGAAAGAAGTTGCGGCGGGAAAAGAGAGTTGGTGGCGGAGGTTTCGGTTGAGGTTTGTAGGATAAATCAGATATACGAGAGAGAATGAAAGCTCGAGCTGTGGCCGCCATGTAAGAGATTCGAGCTCTCTCTGGGCGTCCCCCTCTATCTCTCAGCGTCTGCGTTTGTCGACGTGGAGGAACCTTACGATTTTCTTAGACCAGAAATTATATGATTAATAATTTATAAGATGGGATTAGTTGAGAAAAATGGACGTGGAGGATACTGTTATTACCAGTTTACCATTGTACAGCAAGGTGAAAACTGATGACCGGTTGGTTCGGTTTTGCCGCCAACTACCACACGTTAACTTTCAGTTGGCCTAAAAGTTTTTTAACAACGGGTGAAGGGTTGCAGGTGCTGTTTGTTTTAATTTACCATTTTTTTAGGGTAGAATTCTAACATTAATTAATAATTAGGGAAATTAAATATTTAATTTTTCAAATTTTATTATAATTTTGCTTCTCTTATCTAATAAATAGATTGATTAGTCTCTGAAATCTGACGCCATCAAATTATTTAGTCTTTTGTTCAAAAATATCATTTGTAGCATTGTAGGAATTACATTGTAACAAGCAACCCAACAAAAATTAAAACATTTCGTTCTCCTCATCGCTCCCGACTTCATTTTTAATTTTAATCCATATGTTTCATATTTAAAATATATTATTTTTATTGAATTATCATTTCAAATTATGGTGATGACGTGATATTACCTGTTTTATTATTTAATTATTCTTTAAAACCGTATTTTTTTAAATAATTAAATACTTCAATAGGTTACATGTCAGAAACTAATTAGTGTTAAATAATTATTATTTTATTATTATTATTTAACAAATCTATGGTATTAAATAGTTACTTAATCTTTAATTTATTTATTAAAGCATGTTCCCTTTATTTTATAGCGTGCACATGTTAATTATTTAATTCATTAAATTTAAATTAATTAGAACGGAACTAAATCTAAAATTAACATATTGATCGATTCAATTCATTAAATATTATTAAAGAATAATTTTATTTATATAACTTTTCAATTATATCTATCCTAAAAATACATAAACAATTACTATATTTAAATAATAAATAAAAATTAATAAAGATTATTGAAGATAAGATAAAATTTAATAGAATATAATAAACAATTTAAGAAATAACTATAATATAAAAAAAAATAAAATATATTTTGAGACAAATCAAAAAGAAAAAATTGACTATCTTTTTAAGACAGATGAAATATAATATATTGAGTTCTCCATAAAAAATAAAAATTAATCAGCTTCAAGTTCAAGGAAAGGAACTCAGTAAACAAACATAAATTATTAATAATGATTAAACAAAATTATTGTTTATAATTTTGAAGGAAATGGCCATAATGAAATTGCATATACATAAATTTGGATTATTTTAATTAAAAAAATTTTTATGAAAACAATATGTCTCCTCACAATTTGCAAAGAGAAATGAACATTTTATTTACTTAACGTTATATTTCGTAAAAGGATTAAATTTAATAAAATAAAAAAAATATAAAGTTATATCATATCCGAGTTGTAATTTTTGAAAATTTTAGTAAGTACAAATTATTATTTAGTCCCTAAAATTAATTTTAATTACTATTTAGTCTATGTATTTTGATTAATTAATAGAATCATATCTAATTTTTAAATCTATTAAACTATATAGTTAAGAACTATCTGATTTTTTAATTAAAATATGGGGATTAAATAATAATTATATTTTTAGATAATTATTCAGACTTGTAATTGTACTAAAAAAAAAACGTGAACTAAAGGGAGTTGAATGTCAAATGGCTTAAAAGGAAAGCAAAGGCAATAAGAACAATGCAAGCAAAATGGAAACTTGGTTGGTAGGCGTAATAGTAAATTTAAGCAATTTTTATTTTTTAATTAGTCCTTTAAAAATTGATTAGTGGAATTAATTATTAGTTTTATAATAAGCAGCCACATGTAGTCACGTTTGATGACAACTTGGTTTTTTTGGAGGTAAATCACTGAAATTAATTGTGAATTGTTTTTTCATTTTGTCAATTTGTATTTTTTTTTTCTTTTTCTAAGCTGCCTTTCTTGCAACAACATATGATATATATCCTGAATTACTTTTCCAAGAATCTGCGATATATACAAATGAGTTCATATATATTAATTGTGAATTTTTTCTAAGCTGCCTTTTTAATAAATTTCGAAACTAATTACTTTTTTTAATCAAATTTTGATTGAATTATATACAATAAATAAATAAATAATATATAATTGTTAAGTTATTAAAAAATATCTTTAATGTCATATTTTTTTTTTGCATAAACAAGAGTTATAGTCCCCTGTTTTCCAGTAAAGTATGCGTTCCGAAGATTGAATTTGTGTTCTTACCTTATAAGAATACAATCGTTTATTATTCCAACCAAACGTTGTTGGTTTTAATATTAAATTTTTCATATTTTTTTTTGTTAATAAGTTTGAATCCACAGCTTAATAAGCATATACATGTACATACTACAATTTTTTTAAATTGTTTTATTGGATAAAAAATAAATTTCTTACCGGTTATTATTTGCATTTTTGGATTTTTTTTAGTAAAACAATTAATATATACATAAAAAAAATTTAAAATGTATTTATTAAGTAATATCGTGGTATTTTGCGTAATTAGAGTGAATTTTAGATAAATAGAGATTTATAAATTGAATTGAAGTGATGTATATTTATTAACCTCTATATTCATATTAATCTCCATATAAATTGCATTTTTCGAGTATTAAATTTGTGTTATCAATATATATCTATCCTCATTATTGATATTTAAATGCAAATTGCTATTATTAATTTAGTCAAACCTGAAAATGATAATAAATTTAAAAAAATTATATAAAATAATTATTGTGTTTGGTAGTGATAAATGTAAAAAAAATAAATAAATAATAGTCCTTAAATCTTTTTAACTTGATAGATAATTATGTATACCATTATTTTAATGAATACTAGATGAAAAAAAAAGAAAAACTGAAAATTGAAAACCAGTAACCAACAAGGTTGCTTTAGACATAATAATCAAAATAAAAAATAAAATAAGCAAAAAGGATAATAGAAAAAGAAAAACAGTTATCAACGGTAGGTCCGTTTCAATAGAAGGAATCTGAAGTGGACCAACTGCCAAGTAGTGAATGTGGCTCCAAATATAGTATCGCCACATAAATTCTGATTTTTTTTTTTTTATTTCATCCTTAATTCCTATCGTACCCCAATAATATAAACATCTCTTTTATTTATTTATTTATTTTCAAGAAAACTAAATGTTAATATCTTGACAGAACTATAGTACCTCTTAAACTATATTTGGTAAATCATAATACAACATAATCTAATTTAATTAAAGATATTCTTAATATAAAAATTATACTATAAATATTTAAAATTATATCATATTATATTCCATTAAAACTTATCAAATGATAAGATGAAAGGATAAAAATCTATTTTTTTTCGTTAGAGATTTCTTGTTCGAGTCTTGAATATGAAATCTCTTTAAACACTTACTAAATAGATGTAGAAAAATAAAAAATTACCAAATATAATTTTGGAATTTAAATTTCTAGATGCTTTAATCCAAACTAAATTGGATCAACCTCAACTAAATAAATGAAAAAAATTTTAAACAAGGAGATCAAGACAGTTTCCATATAGAATCAAATCAAATTGATTTGGTTCAATTTATTTATTCGTTAAAATTTGAAGAACTGAACTGAATTTTTTGTTTCAATCTTTTCTATAGAAATCTAAAACAAACCTAATAATTTTAAAAACAAACAAATTGATTCAATTCAATTTGACTGAATTGTGCCAGCCCTACTTAGTTGTTTGTGGGCTGAATTTGCAAGACTTAATTTATATAAAAAAAGAAAATTATAGGTAAAAAAACTGAACTTTATAAAAAATTTTATTGTCAAAATACAGATAGAAAACATCAACATCTCTGATAACATTGCTCTATGTGTGTATAAATATACATATTTTGCAGGCTTGATAGGACCCTGAAATTGGGGAACTCAATATACAGTTTTGGTCTTTTATACTAGGAGAATCAATCAGGATAAGAAAGAGAATCTAGATACCAGTGGTGTTATGGACTTAAAACTGGCCTTCACAGGTTAACCATGGAGCTCAGGTCCACAGTTGATGGGACTCCTGCATTTATTTCAGCAAATAATTGGGTTCCAATTTGGAGAATTCTGATGATACTCTCTGCATCAAAAGGATACTTCCTTTTGCACAAAAAATATGGGGATCGACTGAACCTGACAAAAATGTCTGAACTCTGAAGCATTATATTAGTCCATGTTATGGTCCCAGATACATAAATCTAGTGACAAACTAAAACTGCATAGGTAGAGTCTCAATGAAATAATTATTGCTTGCTGGGAATTGCCTGGAAATTTTGCAGGAACACAGACGGAAAGAAATGATGATGATTTTCTTATAACGTGTAGTTATGTATGGAAACAACTCGACCACTCGCTCTTCTCATAAAGGAATTTATTTCACGATCTTGTTTCCAAATTCATAATCAGTAGGTTAATATGGAAGACTATCTAATTCAGTTGGTGCATCAAGATAATGCATCCAACAAAAAAGCCCTAAACCTCTATAACTAAAGAATGGGAAAAAAAATGAAAACAAAAGAAGATGTACTGACGTTTTCATTTTGTGCACTAGGCCATCTGGAGTAAAAACCATGGATAAGAGCATCAGGAACCTTTCGTTGTCTTCTCTTTCCCAGCAACTTCAACATACCACGATTTCCAAGCTTCCCTATAATGGCCAAAAAGATCGCTAAGGGCTGCCAAATCATTGAAAAAATAATTTCTATATTAGTTTGCTGCAATAGGTTTAGGCAAGTATTTATGAATGTTTAAATGACATCAATGTTAGTGTTTACACATATCAGAGGCAACAGAGAATATCTCCAACAACCAAAATTGGTTTGTTAAAAGCTGAAATAAAACAAGAGAGGTTTGCAATTTCTAAGCAAAATAGATTAGTGAGATTCTAGTGTGCATAGTCTATGTGCAAACAATGTACTGATATATTATAAAAAAAATCAGATAATTGAAATAAATAAAAAAATTTTGGCAAAATGTGTGGTCCTGTAGGAAAGAGAGAATTTCTAATGAGGATACGATGAGACAACATTGCTTAAGGTTTTAGAATGATTTCCTTCAAAAATGCTCTTAAATTAACACTGGTGTTATGAGGCATCAGAAGGCATGAAAAAAACAATGCAGCTAACTGAGAAATGGGAACAAGGTATGTGAACTACTAGTTAACCAACTTTTGACAAAATGTTACTGAAGTTGGCATTCATAGTTAACTAGGCATAACCTATAAAGTGGAAAAGAAGTTTTGTAATGAAATCTAGAATGATACCTCGGTTATGATATTGAGGATAATAAGTAGAAGTGAGGCTCTCCATGTCCTGGATACGGCTCGCGATTTTTTTTCCAGAATCACTTGTTATAGAAGTATCTACAGGAGTAAAAGGGCCAAATTCGAAACTCTTCGAGCTGTGTTTTGTATGCAGCTTCAATTTGTTCTCATTGCAATCATTTTCCAAACTGTTGCATCTAATAATCACAGGAACATTTTCCTTCATTGGATGTGAGTCCCAATCAATTAAGGAATCCACTTTGTTTCTCTTTGTAATGTAGTTTGTAATCTCGGTACCAAAAGTCCTTTTCTTTGGCTCTTTCTTATCCAAAATCACAGATCCATTGTTTCCTGTCCAGCCCAACCACCTAAAGGCTGGTTTCCTGCTATCTGGGTGATGTGTCTGCAAATCAAACAACCAACATTGAAAGTTCAGAATTAATCTAGGGAAATCATACATGACATTTTTGTCCAGGCTTTCTTTTCTGTTCCATTAAGAAGTGGTTTTGATGGTATAATGCATACCTTCTCTATCAGATTCATAGAAGAAAAAACATTTGCTATATCATACAGTCTTCTAACTTTTGCTACAGAATAATGTGGTGAAAGAGTCAGTCATTCTCGTTCACTCTTAATCTATATTTAGCAAAACAGTGATAATTAGAGATCATACTTCGCATAGCTGTCGAATTGTGAGCATTGCCTAGCAATGACATTGCAGCATTATCAAGTGTGATCATTTCTACCTGTAAAGAAGTAATAACATATTTCACCAAAAAAGAAAAGGAAAGACAATAAAAGCGATAAAACAGTCCAAAACAGTACAACTACTTCACAAAAAAAAACAAAAAGAAAAAAATTGCGCTGACATCTGTACAAAGGAAAAGCTTGACAAAATTCTGTGTGAGAAGCCATAGTGATTTCTCTCTTTTGTTCTCTGCATAAACATACACCACCATCAATTAGGTTGATGTGAGCACTCAAAATGGTTAAAAGCTTTGGCTGTTCAGACATCAAGATGAAGCTGGAATAATACAGTTGTTAACCACAAAGAGAATGATGTGGCTCAGAAATTACCTTGAGAATCAAATGACACAACAGAGCAAGAGATTAATTACCAGATTTCGATGTTGCCGAAGAATTATCTTGCCCATCAGTTCTTGAACTGCAAGATTCTTCATTTTCATTCTCATTGGCAACCTAGTTTAAAACATTAGAAGAACTTAAAAAACCAGAACTGACTTACAGATTCTTTATAAAATTGTTGTGTTATAGAGAAGAACTTAGGGAGAAAAGAATATGAAAACATTGATTATACAGCTGTTTTGCTTATGCACAAAAAAGATGAACTGCAAGGTTCATTTTCAAGTAATAAAGGTATAAAGTGGATCCATATACCATTTTTTTAAACATACCATCCAATTAGTTTAAAGATCCATTAAAATTCAAATAGCGGAATTTGTAGTCCTAGCCATAATGCAAGATGATTCTAATGCTAATAAGATAAGTAGTTATCCAGTGAATCTAAAATCTAAAAGACTGCCAACTAAACTGAATACCAAAGTTGAAACATCACAAGCACCACCTTGTCCTAGTCCGGTGCTAGATCTATGACAAGAATCTTCTTTTTTCAGTGATTAACTTAGAACTTGGTGCATCCCACCACCTACTAAGATCACTGTAGTCATATTTAAACCTAAAGTAATACCATGAAGAACCAGTACGTCGCAAAATTCATCACTTCACTTTGGAAATTAAATGCATGGAAAATAAGTTAGGAGCCTGTTATACCTTTTCTGAGCTGCAGGAGCTGAAAGCAGTAAAATTTTCCCTAAAACCCTCTTCCTGCAAAATGAAATCATAGAATATCATGCTTTCAACACAAATTCCCTAGTGTAAAGCCAAAATAGTATTATCATGTACCTTGAGATCCTCCAGAGCACGGGGAATCGCTTTGAAACCTTTCCACGAGTATTGATTCTTCTGTTTTCTTGCTACCACCTATATATAAACCATACACCTTTTTTAAAACTAAATTTGTATGATCTCTACTATCTATGGTAGAATTCACAAAAACAAAACCAAAAATATAAGGCTATAAAGCAAAATCTATTAAGAATCTCACCCCAACACTCTCCAATATATTGACCACGTCGTAAATGCGGCGCCTTTCAACTCCTGCAAATAATGGTTTCAAATAATTGAAGTCAAAAACCCTAATTAAACTAGTTTGGCTGCCGAGAAAATGGCCAGAAAGAAACAATTAGATTGCTGTGCTCTCAAAAGAATGAAAACCCATAATTGTGATTCAATTCAATAGCCTATTCTCACTCAGTAAGGCTGCAACTTTTTGGCTTGACCTAGTTGAGTTTAAGTAAACACAGACTATCATTTTTACTTTTTCTTATTTCCATTTTCTCAGCAACCAAAAAACGAAACAAAGGCAAAGTTTTGCAAAAAGAAAAAAACTAGAGCGAATGTACAGTAACAAAATCAGAAAAGATACCTAATTTGGCAGCAGCATCATCTAGTCCAATCGAGTCAACACCATCCTTATTGTATAATGTCAGGAAACTAACCAGAAAAGATTCCCAATTAAAACAATCAAAGCACTAATTTTTAAGAAAAACTAAAATCCAAAAAAGAGAGACAAAGAAAGGTAGCTACTTGCTGCACAAAACTCCTAAAGATTTCTCCTTGCGGCAGTAAAATTGTCTCCCACTTGGATCAGATTCTCGAGAAACAAACGAGGACATTTCCCCTCAAACCAGCTGCAAAAGCAAACAAATCTGCTTTCCTTAGTTTTTCCTTCGGCGGAGAGAAGGAGAGACCGTTAAAAAAGGGGAGGGAGTGTGTGACTCAATGGCGGGTTTGCAAATTCAAAAGCGGATTCGGATCTGTTTTGTCTCCGAGTTTTGGTTTTGGATCGCGGGAATTCAAATTGAGATCTGAAGCGCGGTTGTATCGAATGACGGATTTACCCTTCCTTAATTAACTATACAAAGCAGTTTGATCTTGGGCATTGTTGACATTTCAGCTCATTTCAGTACTTTAGTTCATTAACCTGGTAATGATAAAACAACTTTAATTCAAGAATTTTATCACTTCTAATACTTATAAATTTAAAAAATAAATAAAAATAAATATTAAAAAGGAAAATATAAAACATTAAAAATAATAAAGTAAAAATAAAGAAGAAAAAAAGAAGAGAATGGGAAAAAGAATGTATAATACGTCTAATTTTTTTAGCTTTTTAAACATTTAATTTTGATATTTTTCTAAGATATTTTTGAATTTAAATTTTATGTATTTGAATTGAGGGTCTATTTGGTGATATTACTTATTTTAGTTAGCGGTTGTAGTAATTATTAGCAAGAAAATAGTATTTTTAAGAGCTTTTAGGATTTAAAAAAAAAAACAAAACTAAGAAAGTATTTTTAAGAGATTTTAGCATTTTGAGCTAAAGTTAGGAAACGTTTTATCAAACATTTAATCTCCTAAGGTCTAACTGTTACGTTTTATTTTTTTTACCCTCTCATTAATCGTGGCTCAAAAATTTATTATATTTGCTATTATTCTCCTTTGAATTTGATACTCTTCTTATTTATTTGATTTTTCTTTCTCAAATTTCAAAAAAATATATGTCATGTTAATTATGTTATTTTGTCATTTTTTATTATATTAAAATAAGGATAAGAGTTTGTTGTCAAAATTAAATAACAATTATAAGAGATAATTTTTTTCTCGTATTTTCATTTTCGTTTTATAAAAAAATAATCTTTTATTATAAAAGAATGAAATAAAAAACAAAAAATATGATAATAATTTAGAAAAGAAAAAAAAAACGTTTGCAACTGTATAAAGGAATCAAAAGAAAAAAAAAGGAAAACAAGAAAATGGGTAACAGATTCCATTCTGCATACTAAACATAGCCTTTCAGTGGAAATTTATATTAGAAATGTCTTTGTTTACATTATATTATGTTTTATTACTGCCTACGAAGTAGTTCAAATTTCAATAGCAACTTTTCTTCAATTTTTGTTATTATTCATCATGTTCTCTCCTCAGCTCCTTCGGATCAAAATCGAGAAGAAAGACCATATTCTCTTCATTTACTGTAGATAGTAGTATATAATACATAAGCAATTCATGAATATGCACATTTTACTATTTTGAACTGGAAAAGGAGAGGCTCATTACAAGGTTCAACACCCAGCTAGATGCCTTATGATAAGAGTCCTAAACTTCACAACCGGCGGCTAGTTACCGCCTGGTGGAAAAGGCTTGTGCCAAGGATGGCACCTAAAAGCTCCTTGAATGGCCAAACAGGCCGGCAAACTAAAAAGGACCAACCAATCTTACATTAGCTACAACCAAATCCAAACAAACAATAGAAATAAAATAGAAAAAGGAGAGTTAAATTCCAAATTTTTCGTTTAATGATATAATTTTATTGAAAAAAACAAAAATGTGATAAAGATAAGTCTCAACATAGTAAATATTATATTAAAAATTCGAATATTCTATTCAATTTATTTATTTATAGTTTGTTTTCTCTTCATAAAAAATCCTAAAAAGAAGGCATTCGACCCTTCTACAGTAAATGTGAGATTCTTATTTTTATGTGATCTTCATTATTTTTTATTTAATTAATATAATATTATTAATTTATAGTTTATTTTATTAATAATAAAATATTTAATTTATAATATTATTAATATAATATTAAATATTAATATAATTAATATTAAATTTTTATATCTTAATTTAAGCGTTTACTTACAACAATTTTTAGATATTAATTTTATTTTATAAATTATTGTTTAATTAGATATATAAACCAATCTATTTACAGGGATGCTAATTTTGTCGGACATGATGGGTATTTGATATTATACAACCCCATTTTGGTAGGTTTTGGACAATGGCTATACAAGTTTGGAATAAATTCAAATAATTTTGATCTTTTATCTCTTGTGGGAGTTTCGATTTGAAGAACTGGTGTATCCACTCTGTCATCTATTTAATTAATATCTAAAAATATTTAAAATAATTATTTTTCTTGAAAGAAAATTATATATGCACATTCCTAATTATAACTAATGCAATAATTATTTTTAATATTAATATTATATTTTCAATTAAGTCAAAATATAATTTTTTATTTTTAAAAATAAATAAAAAAATATTTTTAATGTTAAATTGACATTTAAAAAGAGTTCAATTTGTAGTATTTAAAAGGATAATTATAAATATATTAAAAAATAAGAGCATATTCAAAATGGATTTATAAATTTAATTTATAATCAAATTCGGTTGGAACGGTCTATTTTAAGCAAGTTATCACTTGTTTCCATTCCTAGTCATTTTGTCCTTGTTCTTTTACACTTTGGCTAAATACATGACTAACTTTTGAATTTTGACAAAAAAATCTCATGGCACCCTCAATTTTAAAATCGACCTTGTGGCATTCTGAATTTCACTTTTTGTAATAATCTCACACCACTCTATAATAAAAATAATCAATTTTAAGTTTTTGGCTTTTAGATGTAAAATATTAATTTGATACGTAATTAGCACAACATTTGGAACAAATAAGTTTTATAATTTTTAAATTATCAATAAATGTTTAATCAATCTAATTTTATAAGTTAAGACTTCAATAGCCAAATAAAGTGTTTAACGTGTCCAATTTTTTAAATTAAAGTATTCAATAGGTAAAAATAAAAATTAAGTGTGCCACAAGATTTTTTTATGGGAAATAGAAATGACCATAGTTTGATTTCAAATCAGAACTGAATTGAAACCGAACTAATTAAAATAGACACTAACCCGCAATTAACAGTCATTAGTTTAAAACTGTAGGCGAAACTGTATAATTAATGTTCAATTCTGATTTTTCATTTTTAAAACCAAAACTAGCGGTTCGATTTGAAACCGTAAAAAAATATTTTATTTTGGGAAGGAGAAAGATATTATTGGTATTTTATTAATGATAACTGCAAAACAAAATCAGGAAATGGTTTAACCATTCACCCATATGAAATAACCCATTAATTTATTTTTAAAAGAATTTTTATTTAAAATTTAATTGTAAATTTTCACCAATGAGAATTGGCGAAAAATAATATTTTATGCCGCGAACCGAATCGAAAACCGAATTTAAATAGTCTAACTTAGTCGAAAAATCTTTAAATCAAATGGAATTAGGCAAAATCATTGGGTTAGACCAAATCGGTTCAAATCGAACCGAAATCATTTAATTAAAATAAATAATAATAATAATTAATTAATTAATTAATTAATTAAAAAAAAAAAACACCAGAAAATTCTCTCCTTCCTCTCCCTCTCTCCCGTTCACCTCTCTCTCCCTTTCCCTTCTGTTTCGACCACCACGACAGGGCGGAGGCGGCGATCGACACACCAGGCGGCGCTAACCTCAACTCCGACGTCT
>CANUEX010067074.1:0-17328 GCA_948099535.1 Jatropha multifida
CAGATGTCCACGCTGAAGAACGATCTTCAGGCTCTGCTGGGTAAAAAGTAGTTTCTTATTTTTCTTCAGACAATAAAAAACCCCGCATGGCGGGGTTTTTTTATAAGACGATAACTTATGCCGCAGGCTGAGTTACAACGTCTTTGATACCTTTAACTTCGATCTCAACGCGACGATCTGGTGCCAGGCAGTCGATCAGTGCAGCGCGAGCTTTCACGTTGTCACAGGTAGAACCGGTCACTGGGTTAGATTCGCCCATACCACGTGGGGAGATCTTGTTAGCTGGGATACCTTTAGATACCAGGTAATCAACTACAGACTGAGCACGTTTCTCAGACAGTTTCTGGTTGTAAGCGTCAGAACCGATACGGTCGGTGAAGCCCAGAACCACTACTGAACCGTCTTTCGGATCCAGGTTGCTCAGCTGACCATACAGCTGATCCAGCGCCTGCTGACCTTCCGGTTTCAGAGTTGCTTTGTTGAAGTTGAACAGAACGTCAGACTTCAGGGTGAAGTGTTTGGTCTGCACTTCCGGAGCCGGAGCCGGAGCCGGAGCTGCAACTACCGGAGCTGCATCTTCCTGCTGACCGAAACGGTAGGAAACGCCTACGCTCAGCATACCGTTATCCGGGCGAGCACCAACGGTGCTTGCGTCACCGATGTTGTTAACCCACTGGTATTCCAGACGGGTAGCGATGTCAGGAGTAATTGCGTACTCTACGCCACCAGCGAATACTGGGGATACACCAGTGTCGTGGTCTTTGAAGCCGTTGCTGCTTTTAGCGTCTGCACGCCAAACCATACCACCCAGACGGGTATAGATATCCAGATCGTCAGTGATCGGGTAACCCAGTTTAGCAGTCAGTTGAACGCCCTGAGATTTGAACGCGCCGTTAACTGTGTCGCCTTTGTACGGCATACGGCCCAGCCAGTCATAACCCAGTTCGAAACCAACGTACGGGTTAACCTGGTAGCCACCGAACGCACCAGCACCCAGTTGGCTTTCGTGGGTCGGGCCATCGTTCTGCCATACCGCACCTTTGTCATGATACTGGGACCAACCCAGTTTGCCACCTGCATACCAGGTGTTATCTTTCGGAGCGGCCTGCGCTACGGTAGCGAAACCAGCCAGTGCCACTGCAATCGCGATAGCTGTCTTTTTCATTTTTGCGCCTCGTTATCATCCAAAAATCGCCATGGTTATCTCTCAGAGATGCCACGGTTAAATCCTTCACCGGGGGCGTTGCTCACTAACTATTCAACAGATATCTTTACCGATATCTTTGGCTTATGCCGAGCACCCCTGGCGATGTAAAGTCTACAACGTAGTTGGAAACTTACAAGTGTGAACTCCGTCAGGCATATGAAAAAAAAGGCTTTGTATACACAATATTTAACAATTCCGCTGTTATTTTGTCCGATGCAATTAAGCTGAAAAGCGCGCCACGCAGGCTTTGTCGCTGTATTTTGCGGATAAAATGCAAAAGCAACCTTCAGGCAAAAATAATCCCAGGAATACTCTTAAATTTACTCAATGATACAAATTTGAGTGAATTTTTATCCCGGAATGCTGTCTCGCAGCCAGGGGATCATGGCGTACTGGACGCATAACGAAGCCGATCGCGTTGCCTTCTTCTGCTGCCATCACCAGACGGTGGTGCTCATCTTCGGTTAATTCTTCCGCATGCCAGCCAATTACGACGCTATAGTTCCCGGTGCGTAATGCGCGGATCATTGATTCCAGCGTCAGGCAAGGTGAAAGCTGGTTAACCTGCATCACCTTGGTGAGTGGCAGACCAACGGATTGCACCCATTCACGGCTCAGTTTCTGCTGTGGCGTAAGCCATAACTGCCAGCGGGACTGTTGGCCAAGTTGCTGCAACAAGGGCAATAAAAGAAGCTGTGTCATTCCTGGCTGATCTTCGCGATAAACCACTTCGCTAATAAGCCCGGACGCTCCGCGGGAGGAGTCAGCATGATTTAACGTAGTGAGTGCGGAATCGAATGTCGTTGAACGCTTAGCATAGCCTGAAGTGTACATAATCAATCCAGCCCTGTGAGTTACTGTATAAACATACAGTAACCCCTGAATGTTCAAAGATCAACCTCAATTTCTGAAACTATCTCGCATTTTTGTTTTGTCTTTACCGCACAACGAAAAATTCGCTTGCTGTCCCGTCCACAGTTGCCTATGTTCCTGCCTAACGAAACAGCTAACATTGTAGTGGCTTTACTGTTTGATTTATAAGGAAAAAATCATGGAAGACCTTTCTTATCAGCGTATATATCAATCATGTGAATGTCTCACATCGCTTGGCGAAATTCGTCACCGTGCGCATTTTGGCGGTTATAGCTTGTCGGTGGATGACACGGTTTTTGCAATGGTGGCCGAAGGAGAGCTTTATCTGCGGGCCTGTGAACAAAGCGCTCAATATGCAATAACGCACCATGCGCCACTTTTAGTATTCAACAAACGTGGACGGGAGGTTTCGTTAAATTACTACTTTGTGGATCAGGCATTATGGAACGATCGCCCTATGCTGCTGGAACTTTCGGCATATTCTCTCGATGCTGCACGGCGTGAAAAAGTGCAGCGCAGCGCCCGGAAACGTCTTCGCGATCTCCCTAATCTGACGTTTCAGCTCGAAATGCAGCTTCGTGATGTCGGAATTATGGATGTACAGACGTTGCGTCTTCTTGGCGCAAAGGCCAGTTGGCTCAGGTTGCGGAAAGCGAATTGCCATCTGGGGGTGAAAATTCTTCTGGCGCTGGAAGGCGCTATTACTGGATTGCACGAAGCGGCGCTCCCGGCGCAGACGCGCCAGGAACTGATGGAGTGGTTCACTATTGTGATGAAGAAAACGGCCAATCCTCACTGAACCAGTTGGCTTTTCAGACGGCAAACTTCCGGCAATAATGCGATAAGCAGGCCTATCTGTTGAAGGACCAGCGGCTCTTTGCTATCCGGGCGCGGATCTAAATGTTTAATGCGCTGCGACAGGGAACTTAGCGTTTCCTGTACGCGCGCATGATCAGAAGGAAGGTGATGCAGGGCGTCGTCTACATAACAGACGGCGTCATCAAGCAGACGCAAAATATCGGGATGGGTGAGCTGCTCGCGATGCGCACCAAGTGCAGAAATATAGCTGGTAAAGGTGTGGTTCAGGCACAGTAAACGGAATGCCACATCGCGGAGTTCAGGCGATGCACCGGGTTCTGAAGACATATTGGATACGACCGACGCCAGCTCAGCATCACGGTTATAAGCATTGCGTCGGGCAATACGGTACGCCAGCCGGTTGTCGCGCCCCTGATGATATTGTTCCAGAATAGCGTCGAGGTAACGGCAGTTGGCATCGAAAGCCTGCTCTGTCACGCGTGGCAGGTGGCGAAAACGCCAGTCAGGCCAGATAAAGCTTACCGCCGCCCAGGCAATCACGCAGCCTATCAGAGTGTCAATGATACGGGGAATCGCTACTTCAAAACCCTCGCCGAGCAGATTGAAGCAGAGCAGCACCAGCAGGGTGATAAACATCGTAGCATGCGCGTATTGGACGGTGCGAAAAGCAAAAAACAGTACGCCGGTAATCACGATCAGCACCAGTTGCCCTTCATGGGAAGGAACGAAATAGAGCACCGGCAAACCTATCGCCACACCTACCAGCGTGCCGATGACGCGCAGGGTCAGACGATGGCGGGTGGCGTTATAGTTGGGCTGGCAAACGAAAAGACTGGTCAGCAGGATCCAGTAACCATGCTGTAAACCGGTGATCTGAATAAATGCGTAGCCAACACACAGTACCAGCGACATACGTACAGCGTGGCGGAAAAGCGCAGACTCCGGCGTCAGATTATTGCGCAGCCGCAACCAGATATCGCTAAAGCTATTCAGGCTGTCATCCGCTAACTGGTTTTCTGTCTCATTCAGAAGCTGGGACTGCGGCTGTTCCGTTTCGATCGTAGCTAATTGCGCGTCAATCGCGCGCAGGTTATCAAGCAGAAAACCCAGAGCTTTCAGATGATCGGCTGACGTTACGCCGCTGGCGCGAATGCGATCTAACGCGGCATCAAGATGAGTAAACGCACGTTCGAAGCGTGAATCATGTTGATAGGGCGTTCGCAGCAGAATGGCATGTGACAGCCTGTCGCAGGCCTGCGATTGCATTGATAGCAGACGCTGAAAGCGGAACATCACATCGCTGTAACGGAAATGTTCGCGCAGCGTCTGGTATTGAATGTGCGATGAGCTGGCGCGTTCATGGATATCCTGCGCGGCAAAATAGTAATGCAGGGACTGGCGGGTGCTTCGTTGTCCACGATCGCCACGCAGGCGCGTCAGCAATGTTGCTTTGGTCTGGTTGAGCGTAGCGACGAGCTGACCATTCGCCAATGCCAGATCGTAAAGTGGCGCCTGGCTTTCATCTTCAATATCCGGATCAAACAGGCGGGATTTCAGTTCAAGGTAGTGTGCCAGTTGTCCGTAACTGCGTGAAAGGTTGTCCTGCAAAGCGCGAACGGGGAAAACAAGGTGCCCAACCAGCGTCAGGAAATTGAACCAGACTGCACCTGCGAGCAACAGCAGCGGTTGCTGATACCACTGGTCGAAAAGCGAAATCCCCAGCATGGTGTAAACCGCAATCAGCAAGGCACCAAAAGCGATGGTGGCGTAGCGCTGCCCAAGCCCGCCTAACAAGATAAAACCGCAGGTGGAGCTGACAAGCCCGATAGCAAACAGCCACGGCCACGGGAACAGCAATTCGACGGAGGCAGAAGCAATAAAAAAGGAGATCAACGTGATGATCAGGTTCTTCAGCCGTCCGCTCAGGCGATCGTCCAGATCGGCCAATGCGGCAGCCACGACGCCCAGCGTTAAGGGGATGGTCAGTTTAACCTCGCCAAGCAGCCAGGGGAGCGCTGCTGTTCCGCAGAGGGCAATAAAAATTCTGACGTTATACAGCCAGGCGCTATTCCATGTGTAACGACGAAGCAGAGGGCTTAACATAGCGGCATTCGGTCCGGTTACTGAAAACGACGACGAGCGTTAGCTTCGCGGGCTGCGCGGGCGGTTTCGACGGAAACCACACGACGACCCACTGGCCAGAGCGCAATCGCCGCAATTTTAAAATTCGCCACGCCTACCGGGATGCCGATAATGGTGAGGCACTGCGCGATACCGGCGGCAATATGCATGACGCACAACCACCAGCCAAACAGCACAAACCAGATGACATTCAGAGCCGTTCCCCCCGCGTTCAGCAGGCTATTCTGGCGCTCGGGTTCCAGTTCATCTATATGGATCGCTTCATTTCCCCACGGAACAAGCGAGAGCTTCGTGATTTCCCAGCAGGAACGCGTCAGCGGCAGCGTTACAATCAGCACGATACTGACCACAGTTGCCAGCAACCAGCCCAGTGTGGTGGCAAAACCACCAAGAACAAAGTTCAGAATATTCAGAACAGTACGCATAAAACCTCAGAACAACCCTGTGAGTGGTGTATCCCGGCAATTGTAACGACTTTTTGGACTGGAGCGCCAATTCTCTGGCAGGTAAACTGGCTTTTATTGTCACAGGCTGAGAACGATAAGTCATGGAACTGAAAGCGACTTCACTGGGAAAACGGTTAGCCCAGCACCCGTACGATCGCGCGATAATTCTGAACGCGGGCATCAAAGTCACGGGTGACCGGCATGAATACCTTATTCCTTTTAATCAGTTGCTGGCAATTGAGTGCAAACGCGGGCTGGTCTGGGGCGAGATGGAGTTTCAGCTTGCCGATAAAAAAGTGGTGCGCCTTCACGGTACGGAGTGGAACGAAACTCAACGTTTTTATCACCATCTTAATGAGCGCTGGAGTAAATGGGGCGCGGAGATGAGCGAAGTAGCGGCTGGCGTGCTATCGGAGCAGCTTGAGCTTATTGCCGGGCGTGTCGACCAGGCGAAATGGTTGACGCGCAAACAGCTTACCGGACTACAACAGCAGTTGCAGCAGGCGTTTACTGCGCTGCCGATGCCCGTAAGTCGACTGACGGAGTTTGAGAACTGCCGCGAGCTCTGGCAGCAGTGCCAGGCATGGCTGAACGATGTTGAAGAACGAAGGGCGCAGCATAATAAGGCCTATACCGAGGCGATGCTCACGCAATATGCCGCCTTTTTTGAGCAGATAGAAAGTTCTCCGCTCAATCCTTCGCAGGCGCGAGCCGTGGTGAATGGAGAACAGTCGCTGCTGGTGCTGGCCGGAGCCGGCAGTGGTAAAACCTCCGTATTGGTGGCGCGCGCTGGCTGGTTGCTTACGCGCGGCGAGGCGGCTCCCGATCAGATTTTACTATTAGCTTTTGGCCGCAAGGCGGCTCAGGAAATGGATGAGCGCATCCGCGAACGGCTGCATACCGAAGAGATTACCGCGCGGACTTTCCATGCGCTGGCGCTGTATATCATCCGGCAGGGCAGTAAAAAAGTGCCTGCGCTGAGCGAACTGGAGAACGACACTGCCGCGCGCATGGCGCTGCTTACGGAAACCTGGTGTCAGCAGTGCAGCGAGAAAAAGGCGCAGGCAAAAGGCTGGCGGCAATGGCTTGAGGAGGAGATGGCCTGGGACGTGCCGGAAGGCAATTTCTGGGAAAATGACAAACTTCAGCGCCGCATAGGGCCACGCCTCGATCGCTGGATCGGCCTGATGCGAATGCATGGCGGTGCGCAGGCTGAAATGATTGCCGACGCGCCAGAAGAGGTACGCGACCTGTTCAGTAAACGTATTAAGCTGATGGCTCCGCTATTAAAAGCCTGGAAAGCAGCGCTGAAGGCGGAAAATGCGGTCGATTTCTCAGGTCTGATTCATCAGGCCATCAATGTGCTGGAGAAAGGGCGTTTTATCAGTCCATGGAAGCATATCCTGGTGGATGAATTTCAGGATATTTCCCCACAGCGAGCGGCGCTGCTGGCGGCTTTGCGTAAACAAAACTCGCAGACTACGTTGTTTGCCGTCGGTGATGACTGGCAGGCTATCTACCGGTTTAGCGGGGCGCAGCTTTCGCTGACCACCGCGTTTCATGACTACTTTGGCGAGGGCGATCTTTGTGCGCTCGATACCACTTACCGTTTCAATTCACGCATCGGTGAAGTAGCAAATCGCTTTATTCAGCAAAACCCGTGGCAACTGGCGAAACCGCTTAACAGCCTGACCGCTGGGGATAAACACGCGGTAACGCTGATGGTTGAGGATCAACTCGATGCCTTACTGGATAAACTCAGCGGTTATGCGACGCCCGAGGATCGCATCCTGGTATTGGCGCGTTACCATCACCGTAAACCGGAAAGTCTCGCAAAGGCCGCAACCCGCTGGCCGAAGTTGCAGCTCGATTTTATGACCATCCATGCCAGTAAAGGTCAGCAGGCAGATTATGTGATCGTGGTGGGGTTAGATGAGGGGCAGGACGGTTTTCCTGCTCCGGCGCGCGAGTCGATTATGGAACAGGCGCTGCTACCTCAGACAGAAACGTTTCCTGACGCGGAAGAGCGGCGATTGCTGTACGTGGCGTTAACGCGCGCGCGTAAGCGTGTCTGGCTGCTGTTTAATAAAGAAAACCCGTCGCGTTTTGTCGATATCCTCAAATCGCTGGATGTTCCTCAGGCGAGAAAACCCTGACAACAGGCGGCTTTTGCCGCCTGTGCTTACTTCAGCCGTTCGGCCAGATAGCGTTGATAATCCGGGATCAAAATGTCGACGCTGTCGTTGAATTGCGGTGAGGCGATAATAAAGTCCGCTGTCGATAAGTTAGTCGCCACCGGGATGTTCCAGACCGTCGCCAGACGCAGCAGCGCTTTGACATCCGGATCGTGCGGAACGGCATTCAGCGGGTCCCAGAAGAAAATCAATACGTCGATTTTCCCTTCTGAAATCAACGCGCCTACCTGTTGGTCGCCGCCCATGGGGCCGCTCAGCAT
The DNA here is from genome assembly GCA_948099535.1 of Jatropha multifida. Classification (NCBI taxonomy): domain Eukaryota; kingdom Viridiplantae; phylum Streptophyta; class Magnoliopsida; order Malpighiales; family Euphorbiaceae; genus Jatropha; species Jatropha multifida. The sequence goes on from CANUEX010067074.1 coordinate 7,943, forward strand.
GGCGTTCACTTCAAGACCTGTCGCACGCTGAATCAAATTACCGGTCGTGCCGGTGGCATAAAGTTCATGTTTTGCCAGCACTGGCTGGTGCCGCTCTACCCACTTCATTAACGATTGCTTGCAGTGATCGTGTGCCACCAGTGCAATATGTTTGCGCACGGGTAGGGTGCGAGTTGTTGATTCCATCATCGGTTCCCGTCAGTTATTTTCGCTACAGATTACTGGAAGCACCTGATGCTGCAAGAGAAGTAGATAAAAAAATCTGAAAATGGTTGAGAGGCTCTGTTTGACGTACACTTTGGGAAATCGCCCGGAGGAAACCATGAAAGAAACCGAGATCGCCGATATTTTACAATCGACCCAGACTATTGCGCTGGTGGGGGCAAGCGATAAGCCTGACCGCCCGAGCTATCGCGTTATGAAATACCTGCTGGATCAGGGATATCACGTGATCCCCGTTTCGCCAAAAGTCGCCGGCAAAACGCTGCTTGGGCAGCAGGGATATGCAACGCTCGCGGAAGTGCCGGAAAAAATCGATATGGTGGATGTCTTCCGCAACTCGGAAGCGGCCTGGGGTGTGGCGCAGGAAGCCATTGCTGCTGGTGCGAAAACGCTGTGGTTGCAGTTAGGGGTGATTAACGAGCAGGCGGCAGTGCTGGCGCGTGAGGCAGGATTACGGGTGGTGATGGATCGTTGCCCGGCGATTGAAATACCCCGGTTGGGCCTGGCGAAGTAAAAAAATACCCCGCAGTCGGCGGGGTATGTTCAGTTACGCAGGCGTGGCGCCTGAAGTTGTCTGCGGATGGTGCGCGCCAGTTCGTCCATTGAGGGTTGTTCCGGGTGCTCATCCATCACTTCACTGGTGAGTTGCGCCTCCGCGAGGTAGGTATGAACCGCCTGGCCGTCGTCATCTTCCATAACGACATGATACCAGGGCAGAGCGCGTAACTCGTCGTTTACCGCCAGCTCATCCGCCGACGGCTCCTCAAGTGAATATTCAGGGTCGATATCGACCACCACGCCAAGATATCCCAGCAGCGAATGGCGAACCTGCTGACCGATACCGAATTTGCTGGCTATCATTGTCACCTCCCGGGAACCTTCTGTTCCCTCAGATATGAGGGTGCGGCTCCAAAATTCAAGTTACATGACGCGACAGGCAAACCCTTTCAGATACAGCCCTTCCGGGTAGGGAGCGATCACAGGATGATCGGCGGCCTGACGGAACTGTTCTATAAATTGTACATCACGGCCTGCATCTATTGCGGCATCGGCGATGATTTTCTGAAATAAATCGGTGGTCATCAAACCGGAACAGGAAAATGTCAGCAGTATGCCGCCAGGGTTCAGCAACTGAATCGCCAGCATGTTGATATCTTTATAACCGCGGCATGCGCCCATCAACTGGCTCTTGTTTTCAACGAACTTCGGCGGATCCATCACGATCACATCGAAGGTTTCGCCCTGATCGCGGTATTTGCGCAGCAGCTTGAACACATCATCGCGGACAAACTCGGCTTTACTCAGATCAAGCTTGTTGAGCGTGACGTTCTGCTTTGCCACATCCAGCGCTTCCTGGGAAGTATCCACGCTGACAACCTGGCAGCAGCCGCCCATTAGCGCAGAAACAGCAAAGCCGCCGGTATAGGAGAAGCAGTTCAGAACGCGCTTATCCGCGACATAGCGGCGGGTCGCCAGGCGACTGTCGCGCTGATCAAGGTAGTAGCCGGTTTTATGGCCGCCCTGAATATCGACATACAACTTCATGCCGTTCTCTTCGATGGGCAGCAACGCAGGCGGCAACTCACCAAGTACAGGGCCCTGCGTCAGTTCCAGCCCCTCTTTTTTACGAACTGCGACATCGCTGCGATCATAAACAGAGCATTGCGGATAGAGGGTTTGTAGCGCGGAGAGAAGCGCCGGACGCTGGTATTCCGCGCCTGCGCTCAGCAACTGCAATACGAGGAAATTACCAAAACGGTCGATAGTCACGCCGGGCAGCCCGTCGGATTCCCCTGCAATCAGGCGATAGCTGTCCAGCCCGTCGCGCTGCGCCAGCCAGTCACGCCACTGCTGAGCCTGTTGCAGGCGACGCGTAAAGAAAGCGATATCAATACTTTCATCTTTATCGAACGTCCAGACGCGAGCGCGAATTTGCGAGGCAGGCGACAGCGCTCCGCGCGCCAGCCATTTGCCCTGGTGATCAACGATATCAACGGTTTCACCGAGGCTGGCTTTGCCCTCCATCCGTGCGACTGCACCGGAGAAAACCCAGGGGTGACGGCGCAGCAATGATTTCTCGCGCCCTTTGGCTAACACTAAACGTACGCTCATATTCGGCTATTCTGTAGACTGAAGAAAATGGGCGCTATTGTCACGGGTTCGCCGGGCAAATGCAACGCGCCAGCACAGAAAGGGGAACAAGATGACACAAGTTTGCACAATTGCCTGGGTACACGGAATGGTGCAGGGCGTCGGATTTCGTTATAGCACGCAGCATGAAGCTCAGCGTCTGGGGCTAACGGGGTATGCACGTAATCTGGACGACGGCAGTGTCGAGGTGGTGGCTTGCGGAGAAGCGGAAAATGTCGACAAACTGGTGGCATGGCTGAAAGCGGGGGGACCGCGCAGCGCCCGGGTTGACAGAGTGCTGACTGAACCGCATCAACCCGGCAGAGAATGGACGAACTTTGGTATCCGCTATTAAATACATTTCACCGGTTTAGGCAGGCCGGCGATTTTCGTCGCCTGTTTTGCCGGGCCTTTCGGGAACAGGCGGTACAGATAGCGGCTGTTGCCTTTCTCTTCGCCAAATTTATTCGCCATCGCTTTTACCAGCATGCGAATGGCCGGCGAGGTATTAAATTCCAGATAGAATTCGCGCACAAAGCGCACCACTTCCCAGTGTTCCGGGGAGAGTGTAATGCTTTCTTGTTGCGCAATAACCTCTGCCAGAGCTTCGCTCCAGTGGGAGGTATCTTTCAGATAGCCTTCGCTATCGGTTTCAATTTCTTTGCCTTCAAACATCAACATAGTTTTTCACAACGTCAGTCAACAACGGCGGCAGTGTAGCAAAAAACAAAGCCCCGCATAAGCGGGGCTTGTTGTACAGATGTGCCGTTTAGTCTCTGCTGGCGAAGCCCAGAATACTCAGCAGGCTGACAAAAATATTGTACAGCGAGACATACAGGCTGACGGTTGCACGAATATAGTTCGTTTCGCCGCCATGAATGATGTTGCTGGTTTCAAACAGAATCGCGCCGCTGGAAATCAGGATAAACACGGCGCTAATTGCCAGGTGCAGTGCCGGTAGCTGCAGGAAGATATTCGCCACCATACCGATCAGCACAACCACTACGCCCGCCATCAGCATACCGCCGAGGAAGGACATATCTTTGCGCGTGGTCAGCACGTAAGCCGAGCAGCAGAAAAACACCAGCGCAGTACCGCCGAGCGCCAGCCCGATCACATCACCCATACCGGCTGACAGATAGGCATTCAGGATTGGCCCAAGGATATAACCCAGGAAACCGGTGAATGCGAACGCCGCCAGAATACCGGTCGGTTTGTTGGCCAGTTTATAGGTCAGGAACATCAAACCGTACATTCCCACCAGCGTCAGGATCAGCCCCGGCGAAGGCAGCATCAGCACGGTGCTGGCTGTGGCGGTGATAGCGGAAAACGCCAGCGTCAGGCTAAGCAGAAAATAGGTATTGCGTAAAACTTTGTGCGTGCTGAGCAGGGAACTGCGGTCACGCGATGAAGTAATAATACGATCCATGAGTCACTCTCTTATGACAGATGTAATTGTCTGCCGAGTCTAGAAAAGACTGGCTTTGTAACAAAGTTGTTTTACCCATCTTTACTCATAAAGCAAGGGTACCAGCACAATATTTCCTGCGACGAAATGAGCTCCAGGCAGAATAAAGGGATTAATGTGAAGCAGAACCATATCGGTGTCTTATATGTCACTGAAATCTATTGCTATATAAATCTTTGGGCGCTAAGAGTGTAAACGCGTCGGCATACTATAAATGAATAAGGCGAAAAGGACATGAAACCACAACCACGTAATCATATTGCACTTTCCCTCCTGGCTGTCGGCATTCTGAGCGCATGCAGTGGCGCGTTTGCCGCAACCGTGCCAGCAGGGACTGTGCTGGCAGAAAAACAGGAACTGGTACGCAACAATGGCAGCGAGCCCTCTTCACTGGACCCGCAGAAAGTAGAAAGCGACGTCGAATTTAATATTATTAGCGATATCTTCGACGGGCTGGTGGCAGTCAGGAACGACGGTTCCATCGAACCGCGCCTCGCGGAAAAATGGGAGAACAAGGACAACACGGTCTGGGTATTCCATTTGCGTCCGGGCATCACCTGGTCAGATGGTACCGCCATCACCGCGAAAGATGTGGTCTGGAGCTGGCAGCGTCTGGTCGATCCGAAAACCGCATCACCTTACGCCAGCTATCCTGGCAACATGCACATTCTGAATGCGGCGGAGATTGCATTAGGCAAGAAATCGCCTGATACGCTGGGGGTAAAAGCGCTGGATGATTCAACGCTGGAAGTCACGCTGACGCAGCCAACGGCCGCGTTCCTGGCGATGCTGGCGAACCCGACGCTGGTGCCGCTCGATCCGGTGCTGATTAATCGCTTTGGCGATAAGTGGACCAAACCGGAGCATATCGTTACCAGCGGCGCATATAAGGTCACCGACTGGGTGGTCAACGAACGCATCGTTGCCGAGCGCAACGCGCGCTACTGGAACAACAAACAGACGGTCATTAATAAAGTCACCTATCTGCCCATTAATGCCGAAACAGCGGATGTTAACCGCTACAAGGCGGGTGAAATCGATATTACTTACACCATTCCGGTGAATCAGTTCGCGCAGCTACAGCAAACGCTGGGCGATCAGGTACATGTCTCACCGCAACTGGCGACCTATTATTACGAGTTTAATACCACCAAAGCGCCGTTTAACGATCCGCGCGTACGCCGCGCGCTGAATATGGCGCTGGATAAGGACATCATCGCCGATAAAGTGATGGGGCAGGGGCAGCGTCCGGCATGGGTTATCAGCCAGCCGCAAATCGGCGGCGTGAAAATCGCGTCGCCGGATTATGCGTCATGGCCGCGTGAAAAGCGCATAGCCGAAGCGAAAAAACTGCTTAACGAAGCCGGGTTCAACGCGTCGCATCCGCTGAGCTTCAATCTGCTTTACAACACCATGGAGACGCATCAGCGCATTGCCATTGCCGCCAGTTCGATGTGGAAGAAAAACCTCGGCGTGGAAGCGAAGCTGCAAAATCAGGAGTGGAAAACCATGCTGGATACCATGCATACCGGTAATTTTGATGCGGTACGCTATGCATGGATTGCCGACTATGATGATGCCGCGACCTTCCTGAATAACTTCCGTACCGGCGACAGCGAGAACACCAGCAAGTACAGCAATCCGGCGTATGACGAAGCGATGCAAAATGCGGCGAAAGCGAAGGTCGTTGCCGAACGCGGGAAATACTACCAGCAAGCGGAAGATCTCCTCGCCCAGGATGTTCCGGCCATTCCGGTCTACCATTACGTGCGTACGCATCTGGTGAAACCTTGGGTGGGTGGTTTTGCGCCTGACAGTCTCGGTGTCTATCTGACAAAAGATTTGTACATCAAGAAACACTAAGTTTTGCCAGCAGGCGTGCTGAATAAACGCTCATAACGCTGATATTTCAGACAAATAACACGTTTTTGATTGTTTTTCAGGCAAACAAACATTCTCAGGCTTTACAGACGACCCGGGGATGTTTATAGTGCGCCTCATTCCGGAAGTGTGGCCGAGCGGTTGAAGGCACCGGTCTTGAAAACCGGCGACCCGAAAGGGTTCCAGAGTTCGAATCTCTGCGCTTCCGCCAGATTAAACAAGGGGTTACCGAAAGGTAACCCCTTTGTTTTTCTGGCTCCTGTCTACCCGCCTGAGAAATTTTCCCTTCCCCGCGCTCATTTTCCTTTTACATCAGCATGAAAAGGGATATCCAGCCATCGAGAAATTTTCACTTTTCTGCCGTAAACCCGTTCTTCCTGCGGCTGGAAAGATCCTGTATCAGGGCTGCTGTAAGCCGCTTCTTTGTTTAATCCACTCCTTATACCTGCCGGGTGACATGCCCATAACGCTAATGAAGGCGCGTCGAAAGGCCGTTTCGTCACTGTAACCGCATTCGCCGGCAATCTGCGCTAACGTTTTGCCCGGTTTTTCCAGCAACACGGCTGCGTTTTCAATGCGCACCCGGGTGATAAAACTTTTGGGCGTTTCCTGTGACAATTCACCCATTTTCCGGTGCAACGTCCGTGAAGACATATTCAGTTGTGCGGCGAGTTGCTCAACGGAGATAGCGATGTTTTGGTAACGAACAATATTTTCGGCTTTGATAAGTAATGGATGCACCGAATTCAGAAATCCACCGGGCGCGTAAATATGCTGTGAGAGTGGCTGGCTGTCAGCGACGGCCATATCTGCTGTCATTCTTGCCGCGTCATTACCCAGTTTTTTTCGCACAATATGAATGACAAGATCCGCCCAGGATAACGGACCGCCGGTGGTAATAACATTTCCCTCTTCCGCCAGCGTCTTACCCCATATGGGGTTGGCTGCAGGGTAGCGTTCACGCAACGTATGAAAAAGCCACCATGTTGTTGTGCACATCCTGCCATTCAGCACGCCTGCTTCGCCAAGCACAAACCCTCCCGCACATACGCCCGCGACAATGCTTCCTTGCTGATAGTGATGTTTAACCCACGCTGCGCCCGCTTTTACCGCCGCAAAATCCGCCGGGAATTTGTCGGCATCAAGCCGCATACCGCTGGCAATAACCAGATCAAATCTCTCAGCGTGGCTAAACGCGCCGTCGCTTTCAATCAATCGCCCCTGCGCGTCAACCACCGGTTTTCCGTCTGGCGTGATCACTTTAACCATGAACCAGGGCGCCGTAGCGTCAGCGTGGGTATTAAGGCCAGGCCTTTGCGAGATGACCTGGTTAGCCAACCAGAACATGTCAGAGAGCCCAGCAATAGCCGATTTCATGCTGCCAGGCAGAGCCAGAAGTGCGATATGCATTTTTTATCCGCCACAGGTTGTCAGATTTTGCATCATATCTGTCATTTAAGACACTTCATACCCCCCTTTATCCGGCCCTACACTGAGCTGCACGGATAGGCTGAAAAACTGTAGAACGGATGAGGATATGTACCTTCAGTTACGAAATTTAAAACGCCTGGCATTCATCGGGTTAATCGTTTTTTTTTCCATCAGGCTGCATGCAGAGGAGCTCCCTATTAAAAATATTGTCCTGGTTCATGGCGCTTTTACGGATGGCTCAAGCTGGAGTGAGGTGATAACACGCCTTCAGTCCCTTGGTTACCATGTTACCGCTGTACAAAACCCCCTGACCTCGCTGCGGGATGACGTTGCGGCAACCCGCAGAGTGCTGGAACGCCAGCAGGGAGACGTCCTTCTTGTCAGCCACTCCTGGGGTGGAGCCGTTATTACCGAAGCGGGAAATGCAGCAAATGTTAAGGGGCTGTTCTACCTCTCAGCACTGGTACCAGACAGCAATGAATCTGTTGCTGATGTACTTCAGCGATTAAAAGCCCCGATGGAAGGGATGCAGGCAGACAGTAACGGATTTATCTGGCTGGATGACCCGAAGATATTCCATGACGTTATGGCAAATGATGTGTCGCAGAAAAAGGCGGCGTTATTGGCCTCTGTCCAACAGCCCATCGCAGCGGGCGCTTTTTCAGAGAAAGTTACGCAGGCGGCATGGCGAAACAAACCCTCCTGGTACCTTGTCACTGAAAACGATCATGCACTTCGGCCTGCGGTTCAGTCACGCTTCGCCAGCGCTATCGGTGCTAATACCACCCGGCTCAACGCCAGCCACATGTCGATGATATCCCACCCGGAAAAGGTGGCGGAATTGATAGATAAAGCCGCCCGTGAAATAACTCCGTCTGGTCAATAAAGGTGAAATAGCGATGAAAATTCTACACATTGATTCAAGTATTACCCACGATGCTTCCATCTCCCGTCATTTATCATCCGCAGTTGTTAAGCAACTCACCGACAGCGGGAAATATAGTGAAGTTATTTATCGTGACGTTGTAAAAAATGAAATTCAGCACCTCACAGCAGATATCGCTGCGGGGTTCAGACCATTATCTTACGCCGTAGCTGAAACAGCATTTGATAAAAGTGAACAATCAGTTTCGCAACAACTCGTCACTGAATTTCTTGACAGTGATATTATCGTCATTGGCGCACCGATGTATAACTTCTCAATACCCGGTCAGCTAAAAGCATGGCTGGACAGAATAGCGCAACCGGGAAAAACATTTAACTACACATCTTCTGGCCCTGTTGGGCTGGCTGGAGATAAAAAAGTTATCGTTGTATCAGCGCGGGGTGGTTTTTACCATCAGACGCCGCTTCAGAGCATGGATTTTCAGGAAAACTATCTGGCTTCGTTTTTTGGCTTTCTGGGAATCAGCGATGTCGGGTTTATTCGCGCGGAAGGGGCATCAAAAAGTGAAGAGATTAAACAACAAGGAATTGCCAGCGCGATTGCTTCTATTAATGACACCCTGCAAAAATTTAATTTAGTATGAGGTAATAAATAGTTTACATATCGCAACCCTGAGAAACACCATCAAGTTTCTCAGGGTTTACGATTCTTCTTAATCAAGATAAAACGCAATCTGATAGATTTCACTTTATTTTTTTTACTTACAAAACATCGGAAAGCATCTTCCGATTCATCAATATTTTTGGATAAGTTGATGGGGGTATTTTTAAATTATTTATTGACGAACGATAAGAAATAAATAAACGATCGATCGTCCCTTTTCTGATAGCTATCACCTATCGTAGTAGTGTTTTTTTAAGTTTATTCCGATCAATACCTAAGAGAAATCATTATCCTGCCGATATTTTTCTATGCCATCTGCGACTGCGCAGTTGGTGTGCTTATTAATTCACTAAGGAAAGATAATGAAAAACAAAGCTACCATAGTAAAGCCGACAGGCATAAGTATCAGAAATAAGATTATTTTTTCGTTCGGTATTCTGATCGTGTTACTGGCTTTCATTGCCGGAAATGCGCTGTATCGACTGGATGAAGCTAAAAATAAGATCTCAAAAATTGTCACGGAGGATTATCCCACCACGGCAATGGGTAATAATCTTATCAGAGAAGTTAATACATCAACGATTCTGTTTCTCAATGCATTAATAGAGAAAAATCCGCAAAAGCAAAGCCAGTTAATGCAGGAAGTGACTTCACGATCGGAAAAAATCAACGAACTCTATAAACAACTCAACACGGCGGCAGACG
>CANUEX010067116.1:0-18918 GCA_948099535.1 Jatropha multifida
CTTATGAAAGAGGAACAAATCCCATCTCGGTCGTGCACTATCCTCTGCATGATTTACATTATGCTCAACCATAACCTTTATAGTCATCCGATTAAAGATGACGTTTGATCATGTCAAAACACAATGCTCCTCATGTAGGACGCTGTGACGACCTCAGGTCTAAGGATTCAATGATATAACCATATTGGATCATTAATGACATCGACCCATGTAATGATCTCAAAGCGGGTCTATCCAGTATATTGTCCCCACAAGTACCTATAAGCTTGAATGGCATCACCATACACATTCAAACTTATACTAGTCAATATTTCACTTGTGACTAAGGATATACATTATTATAAAGCAACATGCAAAAATAATATAATAATAAAAGTAACCTCTTTATTAATTAAATTCAAATAACATAAGGTCCAAACTATTGGCCTAGGTCATAATCACTAGCAGGTGAGAGATGCCACTTGTATACGGATCATAAGGGCCTTAAGTATCTGCTTACGCAAAGAGAGCTTAACCTGAGGCAGCGTAGATGGTTAGAGCTACTTAAGGACTATGATTTCACCATTGATTACAACTTGGGTAGAGCTATTATAGTGGCGGATGCACTTAGCAGGAAGCCTTTAGTTGCCCTTAGTACTATGAATGTACAGTTATCAGTGGCTAGAGATGGTGCTCTTGTGGCAAAGCTTATGGTGAGACCTGGCCTACTTTAGAAGATTAGAGATGCACAGCAGGGTGATGAGACTATTGCCTTGTGGAAAGGCTTAGTCAAATAGGTTAAGAAGAAGTGATTCGAGATTAGAGATGACTGCTTATACTATGGGGATCGGATCTGTATGCCTAAGATCTCGGATTTGAGGAGGAGTATCTTAGAGGAGGCCCATAGTAGTCTGTATTCTATGCATCCAAGCAATAATAAGATGTATCAGGATTTGACAATGCAATATTGCTGGCCGGCTATGAAGAGGGACATTGCGAATTTTCTATCGAGATGCTTGACCTGTCAGCAGGTTAAGGCAGAGCATTAGGTCCCATCGAGTTTGCTATACCCTATCTCTATTCCGGAGTGGAAATGGGATAGGATTACCATGGATTTTGTGATTGGTTTGCCTACTACACCTAGGAAGAAAGATGTTATTTGGGTCATAGTCGACATATTAACTAAGTTAGCACATTTTCTTCCTATTAGGACTGACTACGCTATGGAGCAGTATGCAGAGCTCTACATTGATGAAGTTGTGAGACTTCATGGAGTTCCTTATTCAATTATCTCTAATAGAGACCCGAGATTTACTTTGAGGTTTTGGAAGAAGCTACATGAGGCTTTGGGTACTAGACTGCATTTCAGCACAGCCTTTCATCTGCAGACAGATGGTCAGTTAGAGCGGGTGATTCAGGTGCTTGAGGATATGTTGAGGGCTTGTGTGATAGAGTTTGAGGGCAGTTAGGAGAAGTATATTCGACTTGTTGAGTTTTCCTACAATAGTTATCAGTCGAGTATTTAGATGGCTCCATTTGATGCTTTGTATGGTAGCAGGTGTAGGACACCTCTATATTGGATGGAGCTCAGTGAGAGTAGGATAGTGGGTCCTGACTTGATCCAAGATGAAGAGGACAAGGTTAGGATCATAAAGGAAAAGTTGAAAGTGACTTCAGATCGTCAAAAGTCATATGCTGATCTTAAGATGAAGGATATTGAGTATTCAGTAGGCGATAGAGTGTTTTTGAAGGTATCTCCATGGAAGAAATTTTTGAGATTTGGTAAGAAGGGTAAGCTTAGTCCTAGGTTTATAGGTCCATACGAGATCTTAGAGCATGTGGGACCATTGGCCTATAGACTAGCTTTACCACCAGAAATGGATCGGATACATAATATTTTTCATGTATCCATGCTACTGAGGTACCAATCAGACCCTTCGCATGTTATTTCAGTTGATTCTATCATCATCAAGCCGGATTTGACATATGAGGAATAACCCATAAGGATACTTGCTAGAGAGGTTAAAGAATTAAGGAATAAGAGAATACCTCTAGTGAAGGTCCTATGGAGGAATCATAAGATGGAGGAAGCAACGTGGGAAAGAGAAGATAATACGCGACAGCAGCACCTCAGCTATTTATATCAGTTATCAATCAAAGCAAGCACAAAAGTGTCAAAGATGGAAAAAGTACCTACAATGACTTCTGGAGCATCTTGCTCCTCTCTGGTCCTAATAGCATAGGCCCTTGCCGGCGCTTTAACCTCTGGCCTATCTAGAGTCTCAGAAACTTGCGTCTAACTCTTGATACCATGTGCCTTACCACAGCCTCTACCTCTGCCTCCTTGAACATAAGGACCTAGCCTCCCAACCTGACGAACCGAACCTATCAATGGGAAATCCCTAATCTATGCTTAGTGGATCCATATTTAAAGCAAGCGCCCATAACTTTCTAGCACACCACAACATGTCTCTTGCCACACTGGGTGCAAGCTGATAAATCTGACCATGCAACACCTCTGCCACTAGCAACAGATGTAGCCTGAGGAGCTGATCTTGTAAATGTACCCCCACCAATTCTATGGCCCGGTCTGACTCCTATCTGTGGGTCTCCTCTAAATCTCTTGCTAGCAAACTAGACACCAGAAGTCTGTCTAGACGTAGTACTCTGAAATCCCTTATACTGACTACCCTGCTGGGTCCTCTGACATCTGGCCTTCCTCTCATTCTGGATAATCTCAAGCTTTGAAACAGCCTTCACCAATGAAGCTAATGTGGTGTGGGGCTAGGATGTCAAGTGCATCCTATACTCATCAAGGATCCCCTTCCTGAACTGTTTACACCTATTTGCCTTTGAAGGGATCAACTTAGAGGCATACCTACTCATCCATAGAAACTCCCGCTCATACTCGAAAATAATCATCCCACCCTGCTTGAGCTCGAGGAACTCTGCTATCCTCTGATCTGTGTAAAGCTCCCCCACATACTTCTCCCGAAGCTTATAGAGAAAGACATCCCAAGTAACATCCTCAGCTCTAACTATCTCAACCACTAACTCCCACCATAAGTAAGCCTCTTCCTTCAGCAAGGAAGTAGCACATATTAATCTATCCAAAGGAGTACACTGCATCTTCTCCAAGACCCTCTCTACAACTCAGAGTCAGAACTTTGCTGCAGAAGCATCATCATCCTTCCCACCCATAAAATCCTCAACACCATACTTCCTCAATCTCTCAATAGCAGGACGGACTGGAACATGGGTTGATGCGACTGGAGCCTGGGGAACAGCTCTCGCAACTTGCCTCAAAGCAGCTACCAACTGCTGGACAAAATCACCTTGATTAGGCCCCATAGGACCAGCAGTAGCCTGCCTCGTAGCCGAGGTACGCTCTGCATCAGAACTTAGAACACCATCAGCGGCACCACCAGTTGGCATAACACCCTCAAGCATAACACCCTCTAGAGGGGCATAACTATCCACCCCCTCATCAGACAGATGTTGAGACATATCTGAACCTACAAAGACCAACAAGTTCACATTAGAGAGAAATTCCCAAAACAGACTATTATGGCATGTATTTAACTTAAATCACTTATATAATTACTCCAAATCATATATCCTAGAATCGTCTAAACCTATGCTCTGGTACCACTAAATTTAACACCCGTTGCCCAATCCCGAAGGACTAGACGATGAATGCCACATTCAGTGTCGGAGCACCGTCTTATCTTACTTATTAACTCTAGATCATATATTAGAAGTGGTTAAGTCTTCATAAGGAGGCAAGCTTTTTTTTTAGAGTAGGGTTTAAGGAAAATTCCTATGAAAATTTTGCAAGAGTTTCCCTTAAAAATTAACTTGCCACATAAAGAAAACAAATAGACTTCCAATATAAATTCCTCCAAACCCCAAAACTCCAAGTCAACACGGTGTATCACACAGCACTTCTAAATGGTTGTATCAATTCACACAAGCCTTATCATGTTAAATTACCATTCATTCCAAGAAATATTTATTAACATCCATACACCATAAATATAATAAGGTAATAATACTTAAATAACCACCGATCTCATTAATTACAATTTCAATATTCACAACCTCAATACATTTTACAATACTTCCTATACATGCCAAAATCATAAATTACTATATGTCCTACCCAAAAATAATATTTCTACTCTAATGCTACTCCTCCGGTCTTCGGGTAACATCCACTGCTCTTAACCTGCGTGTGATAAAAATCAACACGCTAAGTGAAAGACTCAGTGGTGCTAAATAATTATCAATTAAAATAACAAAGAATTGCGAAAGCAACAAATCTTAAATACACTTTAAAATACTCTAATCAAATATAAATTAAGTATTGAAGACATACTAATTAAATTAAAATATTTTGAAAATCATAAAAAGTTCATTTCTTAAAAATTAGTTCATAATATGTCAAGAGTAAGAAAAACTTCATAAATACAAATACATCTTTGATTTCTTTATAACAGAATAAAATCACGTTTCTTAGTTATGGGCTCATATATATACAGAAAGAAACATAACTAGATTCGATTTCACTATCACTTAATTGTGGCCTGTGAAAGCACCACCACTTATAAAAAATGATGCCCGTGGTAGTGCCCCTATTGGCCTATGAAAGTGCCACACACTCACTTAATAATAAGTGCGTCCTTTTATTCAGAAGGGCTAATAACAGAATGGGCTAATATTTGGATCATAGCTTTCACTTAGAATAAATCTTATCTAAGAGCCCAAAACAAAACCATTATTTTACAAATAACCTTATTTCTTATACATATTTCCTTAGCAAAATATTCCATAACTTAACACTTATTACTTCAAAATTAATAAACTTACAACTTGTAAATACTTATCAAAGCTTCCTTATGTTCCAAACCAAAATCATCACTTCTTATAACACATACATGCATAGCTTAAAACACTTAAAAAATCAACATTTAAAGGACAAAAACATGCCTTACCACCTTAGGGTGGTTCGGCCTCTTTAGGTCACCAAAATGGGAAAGAATTCCCTTCCATAAAACACCATATTTTAAACCAAAAACATTTAATTAAAACATTAAAACCATTTCTTAAAAAGATTTAGTCTTAAAACTCATCTTTTCACTTTCAACCCTTCTCTAAGTTTTGGCAAAACTCTTAAACATTGAAATACAAGAAAATGGTTTTAACCATCATCAATTTACTTACTAACAAGCTCATTTAAGTTCAAATTAAGCATAAAAATCAAAGAACACAAAGTGTCCTTCACCCACATAGGTTCGGCCACTCTTGGTTAAAGGGGAAAGAAATATTTCCCTTCCCTTTTAAACATTCTAGCATTCTTAAGAATCATGGAAAATCACACTAAAGCAAACAAATAACAATTCCCTAACACATTTCACAAAAACTCAAAAATTCATTCAAAAACCTAAATATTGAAACTTAAAGAAAATGAAAGGGAAATTGAAATAATAGTACACTAACCTTCAAAACAAGCTGGAAGAAGCTTGGAAAGCCTCACTTTGGCTTTCTCCTTCCCTTTTAAAGAGGGTTCACCAACCTCTTCAAAGTAGGAAAAATGCACATTATAATCAAAAATTAACAAAAGAAGTAGATGGAGCATGATTTAATGCATCAATTACATGCCTAACCCTTGAATTCTACTTAGTAAATCACAAATTCTAAAAGTCACAACTTATTTGCTTCAATGGAAACTCCAATTTTCTTAGCTTTTTAATATCCAATTTCCACTTCTTCTACTTAATCCTTAAGGTTTACTTGCTAATCTTTGGTTTAATTCTTGAAATTTGAGGTAGTTTAGAGGTAGATAAAATGAAGAAAATGGTGGAGAATGGAGAGAGAAGTTGGCATGGAGAAAGGGTGGAGAAGATGAGTGAATAATGTTGCTTAGGTGGTAACTTTTAAGTAGAAAAGTCAAACTTGACTACTTAGTTTTATGCTTAATAAAGGGCTATGATCAAGTCCCTAGTATTCTCATCCAATGGCTCTAAATATTCCTCAAATAATTCCCCTCTAATTATCATTTAACTCCACCAATTAATTAAATTAATTCCATAAAAATAATTCCTCAATTATTCCTTAACATACTACACTAAAAATCACTATTCATTAAATGCCTTAATTATCCAAAAATATTCATGAAATATTTTCTACCCACCTAAATCATGCAAACATGCTCCAAAAATATTAAATAAAATATTAGACACTCGTAGTAATTTTTTTAGACCGAAATAATACCAAGTCCCTAACCGATAGTACTATTCATAGACAAATAAAGCACTATTACCGACACTGCAAAAGACACTAAATAAAAAAATTGTTACATGGGCAGACAAGCTAAATAGAGTATTGTGGGCTTACAGGACAACACCTCGGCAAGCAACAGGGGAAACCTTATTCTCATTGGTGTATAGAATAGAGGTTGTGATACCAGTACAAATAAGTCTACCTAGTAGGAGAACTAGAGAATATGACAAGCTCGGAAGCAATGAAAGATTAAAAATTAGCCTAGACTTGGCAAAAGAGCTTAGAGAGGATGCTGCAATTCGATTCGAAGCATACAAGCTAAGGTTGAGAAGGTACTTTAATAGACAAGTCAAGGCTAAACAATTTAAAGAAGTTGACAAGGTCTGGCGAAAGGCCAAAATCATTAAGGGTTTAGCAGAGGTTGGAAAGTTAGAACAAAACTTGGACGGTCCCTATGAAGTATCGAAATAGCTAGGTTTTAGCAATTACAAGCTGAGAAAGATTGAAGGTGTCAAACTACCCAGGACATGGAATGCTGACAACCTAAAAAAAGCATATTGTATCCCTTCATTTCATGATATGTAAAACTTTTTCTTTTATCTAAATAAATAATATGATAAGACTTAGATTTGTTCACTTAATGTATCATGCCTCTAAGGATAAAAAGGGGGACATAATTCATTAAGTTTTTCCTGAAGGCTCTTACTTAGAAATTGTTTCCTCTTGCGCAGCTCAAAGTTTGCCAGTGGCCCAAGCAGCCCAGTTTCTCCATCCTAAATCGAACAATTAGCCAATGGCCTAAGCAACCCATTTTTCTCCATCCTAAATCGAACAGTTCGCCGGCTGCCTCAGCGGTCCAGTTTTCTCCATCATAAATCGAATAGTTCACCATCAGCCTAAGTGGCTTAGTTTGTTTCATTCACCATTTGGACAACTCCATTGCAATTTAGACAACCAGCCCAATTTGTTAAGTCTACAAGTCCAGGTACACAACTTTTTCCATTTAGCCCAATTGACACAATTGTCAAATTATTGTTTGACATACATATACACATGTTAAACACACTTAGATCGTCTAATAACTTAAGTAATGTCATGTTCGAATAACAAAACAACATACCAATAAGTAAAGAAACTAAGTAAGTAGAGAAGACGAAACACCGCAAATAAATTTTTCTTTTTCACTAAGTTAATGCCTTTTACATTGACAGTTAAAAATTCCTACAAAAACACTTATAAATAAAAACTTATACAACTTCTAAGCATCCCCCTTCATTGGCGCAGGTGAGCTATCCCTAGAGGAGCTTGATTAAGCGGCTTCACCATCCTCATCCCCTTCGTCCTCAGCTTCTTCTGGATAAACATCATTTACCTAGTCCCAATCAGCATTTGGTTGCCTCTCCTTACGTCCGGCCAATATGTGTGACCGAAGACTCAAGCAAGCTCCGGCCGAATCTTCATCTTGAGACTCCTCTTGCCTCTTCAGCTCCTAAACTTCAGCCTCCAACTCTTTCACACGTTTTCCCAACTCTTTAGCCTGGATCTCCATCTCCTTATTTTTGTTTAGGAGCACCCAATTTTCCTCTTGTAGTCCATCCAAATCAGCATCCCAAAAGGCAAGCTCAGCCTTGTGCCAATCCTTCTGCTCCTGCATAGACTTGCCAACATCTTTTAAAGCAATCTCCATCTCATTTTTCTTAACTTTCATTTCAATCAAGGCAGTTTTTACCTTTGACAATCGAGCATACTAGAGAGTGTTAGCATTACTGCTTGGAATAGGCACTGGTTTAAGAAGTCAATTATCCCTCGGTCGTCCATATGTTCAAAATAATGAGAGTCAGCAGGAAACATGCAAGCACGGGCTAACTCTCGGTTGGAGCCATCATCCTAAACACTACAGTCTACCCCATATTTAGAAATAAAGTAGGATTAGAGATCGACGATTTTAGTTCGAGGAGCAGGAGGAGCGGGAATTGGGTTTTGAGTTGGTGTAGAAGCAGGCACCTCCCCGCCCTTTTCTAAGAAGGCTCGATCTGTGGACTGGGAATAGCTTGTTTGGAAGATGACTCAGCACATGCCTGCTCAATCACAATTTCTGCTAGGCACACCCCTCTCGAAGCTTTAGCAGAAGCCTTCTTTTTCATAACAATAGTGATTTTGGATAGTTTGGAGCCTTTGCTCTTCTTAGGAGCCATTTCTGCACAAAGGAAAAAAAGAAAAATTAAAAATATGTTACTTTAAACAATCTTAGGTAAAGTAACCCAAAACATGAAAGATACCATGATCGGAAGGACGGGGCCTAATGGGTCCGCTAGGTGAGCGGATGGGATAGCCCTCAACTATCACTTTTCTTAAATCCACAGAATTGAGCCCCCTAGCATTTATCAAATCTTCAATGCCTCGGTTATAAGGAGTAGGCTACCTAGGAAAGAAGCGATGTTGATCCACAAACTAATTATTTGAAATACTGAGCCCCCTGGGATACTTGATATGAAGTACTTAGACTTCCAATTTTTCAACGATGAAATCTTTGACTTCTTTGAGAAAATATTATAATTTGTCTATGCTTGGAG
The DNA here is from genome assembly GCA_948099535.1 of Jatropha multifida. Lineage (NCBI taxonomy): Eukaryota > Viridiplantae > Streptophyta > Magnoliopsida > Malpighiales > Euphorbiaceae > Jatropha > Jatropha multifida. The sequence goes on from CANUEX010067116.1 coordinate 8,835, forward strand.
GTCATAATGATCCTCATTAGGCCAGATGGAAAACTGGTAAAGATCTCTAATCACACTAGCATTTAGACTACTTCCATCTTCTTGAGCCAATACAATTGCAACACAGAGAAACCTCAGGCCATTGGGATGCAACTAGCTCACAGTAATCTGATAGGCAATAAAGAATAACTTTAGAGGTTCAAAAAAGGAAGTCGCACTCCTGATCAGAAGCTCTCCTCGCACGCCATTATTGAGTATTCATCCAAAGGAGAGTTCACCCTCACATCCTATGAAGGTCGGATCAATTTATATTTGGGCGAAATGTTGTAAGCATAGTATATGTCCAACAGTTCACCCTCATTGATGTCGAAAGGAACATTGGTGATCCGAACATTCTCTTTCCTCCCCCTCCCCTCACCCACTACTGAATCTACCACCTCATAATGCTCATCGCCAGGGTGCTAGGACATTATTTGGACGTCTTCGCCACTAGAAGAACCCATAACCCTAACTACATAAAAGAAGAAAAGAGAAAGAAGATTTACTATAGAGTGAAAGTAAGTTCTTGAAATACTTGAAAATTTTAATTTAAAAAATTATTCATTTAAATTTTAATTATAAAATTTTAACCAATAAAATTATTCCGCATAATATTTATTAGAATCGAAAACTAATTTGATTTGTCTTACAATCATTTGAGAAACTGTTAAATTCGAACCAAATTATTAAATTGGATTGAGTTAATTCAAATTGGACATGAACCACATATTTTTATTATGTATCACTGTGTGTCACTATTTTTTTCCGTTTATTTTCAACTGGGTGGCTTGTTTTTTTCTAATAATTTTTCTTTCCTTTCTTTCTTTTTCTTTCTTTCTTTCTTTTCATTGTCTCCTTATTTTTATTTTCCCTTCTCCTCTTTCTACACCCTCACAATCTAACCCTCACTCTCTCTTTCTCTCTTCTCTCACTCAGCTCTCTCTCCCGCAGTCCATCTCTCTCAATCTTTCTATCTCTCTCTCTCCACGCATGCCAACCACCGCCACAACCACTGTCGGTCACCTCAATCTTCAGCAACTCCTTCACCTATGCGTTGCGCCGCCCTAAGCTCCAGTCGTAGCTTCTCCATGCAACAGCAGCAAGCTCAGTAGGCCAGCTGCTGCTTGTAGCCGATCTGGTGAGCCTCAGCGCCAGCCACTGTCGCTCAATGCCTCAGCCACCAATCACTGCAAATAGCAGCTCGACGTCTACTGCTAGTTGACACTACCACCATCTCCATCCCACAATGCCGGAATGTAGCAACAGGTGAGTCCACTAAATTTCTCAGTCCTGATCTATGATATCGCAACCATCTCAGTCGTGATCCAAGCTCCGATTATTCCCAATCTATTATTTTTGGGAATATATTTTGTGATTCAGGGTATCGAAAATAATTTTCAAAATTTTTAGTTAATTCTTTTAGTATTTTGTGGTTGATATTTATTAATTTCATGGTTGATTAGTTTATAGTTTGGTATTGATTTATTAATTTTGGTATTAGGTAATATAAATTTGATTTAATAGTTGATTAATTAAATAGGAAAATTAGTAAATTAAATTAATTATAGCACCTTCACTTTAAATATTGATGAATTAATTGTGGTTGGTATTAAATTTATTTGAGGATTGATTAATTAAAAAATAAATTATGGATTGAAAATAAATAAATTAAGGAAGCCCCATAATTAAGATTGAAGGATTTAATTAATTAGATTAAATTATGTTGACGATGGATCTTATTAGGTTTATAAATATTATTGATGAATTTATTGTTAAGGTATAAGTATATGACAATTATTGATAAGGGATAATTGATGGATTAGGACAAATAATTACAAGAAACGAATATCGTGTATATATATAGGTATGTGTAGGTATATGTATAGGTGGTGTATATATATATATAGGCATATTATTAAGTAGTGCATTAAAGAACAAGGATTGTAAATTTTCCTTAAATGAAATTGTATTGAGTTGATTTAAATTAGTAAGGGACTGAAATTAATTAATTAGAATTAAATTAGTAGACTTTACTTAATTAGGATTAATTAGAGATTGAGTTGATCATTAAGGTTGAATGAAATTAAAATAAGTGGTTAGAGAATAGAATTGGTGGAATTGGAGTAAAAGGTGGAGTTATTGGTGTATTTTATTTGAATTAAAGAGTTAAATTTAGATATGTAATAGGAAAGGAATACATTTTTAATGAATTATAGATGATTAATTCCCAAGTAGAATTATAAGTATAACTTTTTAGGTTATTAAAATTAAGGAATTCAGTGATTAAATATAGGAATATATTTTTGTGATTATTAAGGATCAAATAAGGTAAATAAATTTATATAACTAATGAGTATATGGAGACTGTAATTAAATTAAGTAAAAGGAAAATTAATAGTGGAAGGATAATATTTAGAGTTAGAATAGTATTGTATGAATTCTAATGGTAGTAAAATTAAATTATTTTGAAGGTTATAATAGGAAGTTAAATTAATTGATATTCAGCAGACGGATAGTGCAGAGTCTAAATTAGTTCTAACAGTTAGGTTAGAATATAATTTGTTAGATTAATTTTCTCTTTGTTTATCTTTATTTTAGTCCTGTGTCTGATGAATTCTTTCTCTTATATTTTTAAATTTCTTAGATCGTCCGAGCTCATCCACTATTCCTCCGAATCAGAATCAAAATCAAGATTTGGATATCCTTCTATCACTATGAGTAATAATAAATAGTGCATGATATGCATTTCATTCCATCATACTTTTATTGATATAATATTATTGATATACTATATTATTATATATATTTTTATATCAAATTATATTATATTATTATTTAATAATTGTATAACTATATTTTCTAATTGCATATTAATGTTTTGCAATTGGATGAATTGTTTTATTAAATGTATTGTGATATGGATTACTTTGTTTGTGTGGAATTAGGATGATGTGGGTCATCATGGGTTTGTGAAGGCGGTCTTTAATACCGTCGGCCATGTATGGGGAGATCGGCGCCCCCGTCTGCATCTGATGATATATTGATATGATATGGATAACCATAGGGCGACCTCTTGATGGTATGGAAAAGAAAAAAGAGTATGGAAAAATAATGAGCGGGCTAGTCAAGTGAGGATTAGACCGGTCGGCCAGGTATGGGGATCGGCTCCCTAGGACACACGTATGAGAGGATGGGCCATGGGCAGGATGCTTATCGGGGTTTCGGTGATGCCACAGACTAATTTTCGTGTGGTTGATTATTTGAAGGTACAATATTTGTGGATGCTGATATTGTGACATATGCATGATTAACAGTGTGATCATTTTAGTGATTATAGATGAATCTTGTGTAATTGTCTAGTCATGATTTATTATTATTCACTGAGTTGCAAAACTCAACCCCCCCACCCAACCTTTTAGGAAGTAGGAGATTCTCTTCAGGATGGTTAAAGCTCTGTAACCTTCCCTGCACGACTACAAAAATATATTTTTGAATTTATGCAATTATTAAAATAATGTATTGATATTTTAAGAGTTCCTCTATTTTCAGATACTATTGGACTCCGCAGTTAGAGGTTATGTGTATTTTGAATGGTATATTTTATGATGATTTATTAAGTAAAGTTATGATTTTTAATTATATATTTGGGAACTTGTCTAACTAGTAGCCATGATATGATTGATATGTATTTTTATCGGGCCCCAATTCATAATGATTGATTGGGATATTTATTATTGGGCCAAGGTTATGTGGTTATTGGACTCATACAAGTAACTTTAATTGGGCTCACTATTAATAGAGAACAGATAGACTCGTGTGGATCTTACAGTTTAGGCTTACTACCGGCCTCGGCAGCCTTAAGCTCACTTAAGTGTAACAGACCATTTTTCAATACCATTTTTCAGTGTCGGTGATAGTGATTTATCGGTCTGTGAATAGTACTATTAGTCCAGCACTTGGTATTATTACGGTCTAGAAAACTACTATTCATGTCTAATATTTTATTTAATATTTTTGGAGCATGTTTGCATGATTTAGGTGGGTAGAAAGTGTCTCATGAATATTTTTGGAGAATTTAAGTATTTAATAAATAGTGTTTTTTAGTGTAGTACATTAAGGAAAATTTATGAATTATTTTTATGAAGTTGATTTAATAAATTGGTGGAATTAAATAATAATTAGATGAGAATTATTTGGTGAATATTTAGAGCCCTTGAATGAGAATACAAGAGACTTAATCTTAGCCATTCATTTGACATAAAATTGATAGCCAAGTTTGACTTTGCTACTTAAAATCAACACTTATCAAAACACTATTCCATCTTCTTCTTTTCTCCACTTCCATGCCATTTTCTCTTCTTCCTCTCCTCCAATTTCTCGCAATTTCTCTACTCACAAAACTACACCAAATCACTTGATTAAACCTTAAATTAGTAATTAAACTTTGAAAACTAAGCTAAAGGAGTGGGAATTGGAGACTAGAATTAAGACTTTTGGAGAATCTCTACAGATCAAGAATGTTGTGAATTTTTTATTTTGTGAATTAATAAGTGAAATTCATAGTTTAGACATGTAGAATATGCATTAAATCATGCTACATCTCTTTCTTTGTTATTTTCTTAATTTTAATTTATAATCTTTGCTACTTCAAAGAGGTTGGTGAACCATCCTCTAAAGAAAAGGAGAAAGTTAGAGAGTGAGCTTTCCAAGCTTATTAAAGCTTGTTTTCAAGGTTAGTGCAATGATATCTTCCTTCTCCTTCCATTTCCTTAAGTTTTCAATTTTTAGGTTTTGAAATGAATTTTGAGAATTTTGTGAATTTGTTGGGAAATTTGTCATTTGAATGCTTTTTATGTAATTTAGCATGAACTCTAAGCATGATGGAGTGCTTGAATGGCAAGAGGAACGCTTCCTTCCCTTTCAACCATGAATGGCCGAACCTCCTTAGGCGGAAGGGTATGAGTTTTTACTTCATCCTTTTGTTTTCTTTTGACGTTAATGTCTTTTTGAATGGTTTCTCTTTAAGTAAATGTGGTTATTTTGAAAAGAAAACAATTTCCCCTTTCATTAGTAAGTGAGGCCGAACCTTGCTTGGTGAAGGGCCTTGAGTTTTCTTTGATGTTTATGTTTGATTTGGACTTTGATGAGTTAGTTGATAAGTAAATCAAAGGTGGTTTAAACCTCTACTTTCAATTCTAATGTTTAGGAATTTTTTCTTCAAGACTTAGAGAAGGGTTTGAATGTGTAAAAAATGAATTTTAAGACTAAATATTTTTAAGTAAATGCTTTGATTGAAGGATTTTATCTTGAAATATGGTGTTTGGAAAGAGGAAAAGCTCTCCCCTTTTGTTGACCTAAAGAGGCCAAACCACCCTAAGGTGGTAAGGCATGATTTCTCTCCTTTAAAGCTTGGTTTTAGTCTTTTTATATCATTTTAAGTATATATTTTGAATATGTAAGCTTTGAATTTCATAAGTATGAAAAATGGGAATTTTTGGCAAGTTGTAAGTTAAGTAATTTTCAAATAATAAGTATTAAGCTATGAAATATTTTGCTAATGAATCTTGCATATTAAATAAGATTATTTATAAAGAAATGGATTTGTTTTGGACTCAAGTATGCATGATTGAAATATAGTAAGATGAGGTTTATTCCGTCAAATGAGCATGCTCGATTTTATGCCTTTCTATTAATATTATAAGCTATGATCATATGCTAGGCTCCAGATGCCTTTTTGAATAAGCAAGGGCACTTATTATCCCATGGTGCTTTCACAGGCCAATTATTGGGTGGTGCTTTCACAAGCCAATTATCTGGTGGCGCTTTCACAGCCCAATTATTTCAATTATCTACAGCCGCTTTCACATGTCAATTCTCTAGTGGTGCTTTCATAGGCCACATTTCTATTTCTGATATCTATGAAATCAAATTTGATTATATTTCTCTCAAATATGTATGAGCCTTCAACTAAGAATAAATTCTATTCTATTATAAAGAAAAATGGAAATATATGGTATTTATAGAATTTTCTTTATATTTGGCAAACTATGAATTTATTTTTAAGAATGAATTTATTTACGATTTTTTGGATATTTAATTTGATTTATACACCTTCAGTATTTTTATATTTGATTTAAGTATTTTAAGTTATATTTTAAGATTGTTGATTAGGTAACCTTATTTATTATGCTATTAAGTTATTTAGCACCACTGAGTTTTCTACTCAGCGCGTTGATTTTTATCACATGCAGATTAAGAGCAGTGGATGCTATACGAAGATCGGAGACGTAGCATTAGAGAAGGAAAATTTATTTTGGGTAGGACATGTATAGGATGTATTTATGGCATGTATAAAGAAATTGTAAGAGATTAAAGTTGTATATATTAACCTTGTAAATTAATGTAGCACGTGATTAATTAAGAAATATTAATTTTATGTGAATTTAAAGTGTATGTTTATAAGTAGTTAATTCTTGAATGGTTGGCATTATAATATGATAAAATCTAAGATGATTTGATGCGAATATTTAGAAGTACTATGTAACTTATTGTGTTGATTTGGAGTATTGGGGTTTGGAGGATTACATATTTGGAAGTGCTTTGCTTTTCATTTGTTTAGCAAGTTTCATTTTTAAGGGAAACTCTTGTGAATTTTTCGTAGGAATCTCCTTAAGCTTATATTTTAAGAAAAATATTACTTGCCTCCTTATGAAATATTAGCCACTTGTAATACGTGACTTAGGATTGTTAAGTAAGATAAGACGGTGCTTCGACACTAAATGTGGCACTCGTCGTCTAGTCTTCCGGGATCGGGCGGCGGGTGTTACATATAGTGGTATCAGAGCGAAGTTTAGGCAATTCTAGGATTTAACATTAGGTGCGAGAATTTATTTGATTGGAGTAGTTACATAACTGATTTCAGTTAAATACATGTCATATGTCATATTAGTCTATTTTGGGAATTTCTCTCTGATGCAAACCTATTGGTCTTTGTAGGTTTTGAGTTATGTCTTAGAATTTGTCCGATGAGGAGGTGGATAGTTATGCCCCTCCAGAGGGTTGTATACCAACTGGCGGTGCCGCTGGTGGTGTTTTGGGTTCTGATGCAGGGCGCACCTTGGCTATGGGGTAGGCAGTTGCAGGTTTTGCGGGGCCTACTTAGGCTGACTTTGTTTAGCAGTTGGTTACTGCTTTGAGGCAGGTTGCGAGAGTTGTTCCCCAGGCTCCAATCGCACCATCCCCTATTCCAGTCCATACCCCTATTAAGAGACTGAGGAAGTATGGCACTGTCGATTTTATAGGTAGGAAGGATGATGTGCCCTCCACAGTAGAGTTCTAGCTCCGAGCTACAGAGAGGGTTTTGGAGCAGATGCAGTGTACTCACCAGGGGAGACTGATTTTTGCTACTTCCTTGCTGAAGGAAGAGGCTTATTTATGGTGAGAGTCAGTAGTTAAGATAGCTAGAGCTGAGGATGTGACATGGGATTTCTTCCAATCTGAGTTTCGAGAGAAATATGTGGGCGAGCTCTATATAGATCAGCGGGTAGTAGAGTTCCTCGAGCTTAATCAGGGTCGGATGACTATTTCTGAATATGAGCGGGAATTCCTATGGTTGAGTAGGTATGCTTCTAAATTGATCACTTTTGAGGCGAATAGATGTAAACAGTTCAGAAAGCGATTGCTTGATGAGTATAGGATGCACTTGACATCCCAGCCTCACACCACACTAGCTTCTTTGGTGAAGGCTGCTTTAGAGCCTGAGGCGATTCGGATGGAAAGGCAGGCTAGAGGTCAAGGGACCCAACAAGGCAGCTAGTATAAGAGATTTTAGGGTGCTACATCTGGATAGATTTCTGGGGTCTAGTCTAGTAGCAAGAGGTTAGAGGTGCACCACAGATGGGATTCAAACCAGGTCAGAGATTTGGCCAGGGTACATATGCAAGATCAGCTCCTCATGCTACATCTATTACTAGTGGCGAACGTGTTGCACGGTCGAATAATCCAGTTTGCACCCAGTGTGGTGTACAGGAGAACCACGGGCGCTTGTTTTAGATGTGGATCCACTGAGCACATGATTAGGGACTGCCCATTGACAGTGACTGGTTCAGCTTGCCAGGTTGGGAGGCCAGCTCCTCATGTTCAGAGAGGCAGAGGTAGAGGTCGTGGTGATGTACATGGTACTAGGAGTCAGAGGCTAGTTTCTGAGATAGTGGATAAATCGGAGGTCAAAGCATTAGCGAGGGCCTATGCTATCAGGACCAGGGAGGAGCAGGATGCTCCAGACGCCGTTACAGGTACTTTCTCTATCTTTGACACTTTTGTACTAGCTTTGACACTTTTGTACTAGCTTTGATTGATCCAGGCTCCACGCATTCATATATATGCATACATGTGGGTAGACTAGGTAGTATGCATGTTGACATATTAGAACACAGCATTGAGGTCACTAGTCCCTTAGGTCAGAGTGTTGTTGTTGATCATGTGTTTAGAGATTTCCCTTTAGTCATTCATGGGTATGTATTCCCAGGATATTTGATTAGAGTTGCCTTTATGGGAGTACGATGAGATTTTGGGTATGGATTGGTTGTCTCAGCATGGGGTGATTGTTGATTGTAGACATAAGAGGATCACACTCCAGACTTAGTCTGGTGAGGAGATTGTAGTTATGGGTGAGAGGTTGGATTACCTCTGTAATGTTATTTCAGCCAGCCACTACTGTTAGGAGGATGATACAGCATGGCTATGAGGCGTTCTTTGTAACACCCACCGCTCAATCCTGGAGTACCAGACTGCGGATGCCACATTCGATGCCGGAGCACCTTCTTATGTCACTCACTATCTCTAAATCAAATATTAGAAGTGGTTAGATTTTCATAAGGGGGCAAGTAATTTAAAATATTTTAAAAAAATAAAGTTTAGGAAATTCCTACGAAAATTTTGCAAGAGTTTCCCCTAAAATTTAACTTGCCACAGAAAGAAAATATGCACACTTCCAATATATTTCCTCCATACCCCAAAACTCCAATTCAATACAAAATGGCATAAGCACTTCTAAAAATGCATCCATTTTACTTAGGTTCTCTCATCAATATTATAATCCATTCATTTCAAGAATATATACATCATTAATCATTCACCACACATAAAATCGAGAATTAATATTTAATCGATCACCGATTTCATTAAATATAATCTCAATATTTACAACTCCAACATTATTTATAATAAGCCTATACATGACATAGTCCACATCTCTATACATATACTACTCAAAAATTAGGGCTACTCTCTGATGCTTCACCCCTGGACTTCAAGAAGCCTCCACCGTTCACAACCTGCGCGTGATAAAAATCAACGCGCTGAGTGGAAGACTCAGTGGTTCTAAATATTTATAATTAAAAATAGCCAAGCAATAAATCACAACACTTCTGAAAACAAAATACTCAACTCATAAAATATATCAAGCACCAAAGATGTGCTATTTAAATCCAAATATTTTGGAAAAAGATAAAGAAATCCACATCTCGTAAATTTTTACTAAACTCGGTATAATTTAGAAAATATCATAAATATCATTATGTTTCCGATTTCTTATAATGAGATAAAATTCCATTTTTATTTTATTAAGGCTCGTACTAACACTGAAAGAATGTAAGCAGATTCGATAGTGGCCTATGGAAGTGCCACCCACCAATCACACAATCGTGGCCTATGAAAGCACCACCCACCAATATCACACCCGTGGCCTATGGAAGCACCACGTGTGGCCTGTGCAAATGTGCAAGCACTACCACAATAATAAGCGGGTCTGCTTATTTATGAGGGCTGAGAACCCTAGCATATGATCATAGCTCCACCAAATATAATGGGCTGATAACCTAAGCATGCTCACATATCACAATACATCTCATCATACTACATATCAATCAAGTATAGTAGAGCCAAAATAATTCCATTCTTTCACAAATAAATCTCATTTCTCACCCACCATTTCTTATTCAAAATCATTTCATAATTAACACCTTTTATTTTAAAATATTTCTACTTACAACTTAAGAAAATTACC
>CANUEX010067131.1:0-64444 GCA_948099535.1 Jatropha multifida
TAACCCAATGATTTCACCTAATTCCATTTGATTTAAGGATTTTTCGACTGAGTTAGACTATTTAAATTCGGTTTTCGATTCGGTTCGCGGCATAAAATATTATTTTTCGCCAATTCTCATTGGTGAAAATTTACAATTAAATTCTAAATAAAAAATTCTTTTGAAAATAAATTAACGGGTCATTTCAGAAAGAATATATTATGCCAACCATTCCATGGTTAAAAAAATTAGTAAATATTTAATTAAAATGTACTTCAAATTTCGTGTCCTATTGCTCTGGACAAATTTTATTTACTCTTGATGTAGAGACAGTAATTCTATCTAATAAAAATAATAAAATTAGAAGAAAATCTTTTATTGTTTTTTAAATACTCAAAAATATTATATTTATAAGTGTAAAATTGAAAAAAGTTCGTTATTTTATCCTTAATATTTTCAAAAGAACTTGCGTTTTTAGGCATAATAATTATTCTTAAACAAATTATTTTAAAACTATTTATATTCGTAAAAGGGGATAGTAAAATGAGTGAAAAAAAAAACGGGAATAATCCATTACTTTAAGGTATTAGCGTTTTAGTGCTGTTAAAATCTTGAAAGAAGGAAAAACAATCGGTCAAAGAAATTTCAACTCGACTTAAAGTCATGCGGTCCTCTCTCGTCCGGTTCCCTCGCAATTTTCAAAAATCCAAAACCACACAGAAAGCTTTACCTCGCTTATTTGCACTCTCAGATATCGATTTCTAGATTCTGACAATTCATTTCAAAACTCAGAGATCGGTAACAGAATGGAGGGAGCCAAAGCAATTCGCTGTGCCAAAGCCGCTTTTCTCCTTTACTCGCTGAAAACGTCCTCAAATCGCTATTTCAAGACCCCAGGCAGCGATCAAGACGAGGTTAAATTTACTCCCCTTTCTGTCTCTCTCTCTCTCAATTGAATCGATTCTTTTGCTTTCCTCTAAATTCTACTTTGTGCTTCAAATCTATTAGTTGGAGAAGGATCTGATGCTAACAGAAATTGAGGATCTGAAGATGAAATTGGCAAGGGAGCGAATTAAGAGTAAGAAGATTAAGCTCTGTGGTCTAATGGAAGTGATTCTTCAAGTCATGGTGGTTTTGTCCTGTTCTGCTGTCCTTTTGATGATTGCTTTCAAGTCTTCTTCAAATTGATGAGAATCTGCCTTTTGTGTTGTGTCTGTTATTCTAGTAGAAATTTAAAAACTCTGCAAGTGCTAGATATTGTGCCTTCCAGGGTTATTATATCGGAAGGAAGCATAAAGCTTGAACTAGTGTACTACGAGAACTTTCGGTTAGGACGCATTACTGTGAAAAGTAGTGAAAGGACAAGGTGTTTTCTTCTACGACATTTACTCCAATATCTGCGAATGGGCTTGCATCCAGACATGTGTTGTTAAATTGAATAGACTCAAAGATTGCTCTATTCTGTGAGTATGTTTGCCGGTTGGCAACTTGGCGAGTTCAAGGTGTTTGGTTGCACAATAAAAACACTTTGGTATAAGCTCTCTTCTATCTTACCATTCTCACTTTTGTGAGTTTAACAGTTCATCCATTTTTTGCCCTTTTAGAGAAAACCCGCACCAAGCTTTGTCATTTGTGAAGATGTAAAATAAACCAACACTGCTGGAGTAAAAGGGCTGCCAATGCCACTTTCTGCTGACCTTGTGAATAATAATTAGATTATTACATTTCAGAGAAAAACTCGTTTATACAAATCTTCTAACTTGCCGCTCAATTTTGGGCTTGATAACACGACATAAACCCAAAATAACATCGTTCCGTCAAGACGACATCTTAAATTTATAGTATTCATGTCATTATCCTGTCAATCCAATTTTGACACAAAAATAATCGTTGTGGAATGTTGCAGGTTGACCCATTAATCCATTAATGACGTGCAAGTTGGTTTTAAACAGATGAAAAGAGTCTTATCTCCTCTAGGAAGAACGAAACTTATCCTTTTTTTATATGCATGGAACTTCTAACCCAGCTTATTTTCTGAAACCATTAACTAAATCCGGGCTAAGACCTGGTTCAATTAGGCACCATTTATGAGTCCATATAGTTAACTTCCATATTCTATGGTCTAAACTATTTTAAGTATAAAGGAGGGGGAAAAAACAGATGATGAGGCTGAAGCATGAAAATTAGGCTTTTAATTAAATCACATAGATGAGATGGAGAAATAGAGTTTACTGCTTCAGCCATACGTATTTCCACCTTTGTCATTAAAGCAAATATAGCTTCATATTCTTCAAAATAGAACGTTTATTTACAAGCAGACTGATATATGTCCTACCCCAGCAGAGACAAAATTATGGGACAGAAGCAGTGCTGGAAAACAGCAACAAACTTCAAATATTTCCTCTCGCATTATTGTGCACGAATTAGGCAGTTTGGAGGGTCTCCTAGGCGGACAATAAGCAGGCGAGCACTGCAAAATTCAGAAGAAAGCTGTACTTTTCTGACCTGAAAGAACCGAACAATAATATGCTGCATGACTATATCCTCATGTATGGATCCATTTGTTACTTCAAATTCAAAGCCTTCAAAGTCCTCTGCAGAATGTCAACTCAATCCAACTCGAGACTTCTATGTACCTTTTTTTGATTTGGCATAGTGAGAGATATACATAATCACGCATATATTCTTGCTAAATCTTACAATAGATTGTGCTGATGTCAGCAAAAGCCATCTAAAAACTGGTTGCAAGAGCAACTCGAGAAAGTAAATAACAGGTGGAAACCATAGCAATATCTAGTTTCCAATAAATATTAAAAGGCACGATAAAAGACTCTTCAACCTACCATTTATAATAGTTCAAGAAAAATAATAAGGGGGAAAGTGTCACTGTTGCTGTATAGAATGCCTAATTTTGGATAAAACATGGTTATTATGAATAAAATCTGAAGTATCTAGATGCCACGTGAATTACCATGTTTAGATGCGCAATTAACGGCTCTACAATACAAGGGTAAAAAATTTGCCGTTATTCTGAAAAAGGCTTAGTGAGGATTTAAGTTAATTATCTTCATTGTACTTGAGAACCAAGTATATAACTAGAATAACTAATTTCAAGTACCTCTAATCAAAAGCATAAGGATCATCTGCATATGGATTCAGTGGCCCTTCTGAGAACAGATCTCCAATGTTTGAAGGATTTGAACGACCTGCTCCCTTAATTTCCTGCATAAGGAACATGTGTCACTCAGAATCTCAAAGATGCAGAATTAGGCAAGCATGTTAGCGAAACAATCAACAGATCCTTCTGTAATGTCCCACTTACCACTACCTTATAGTTGCTTTATTTATTCTGTTAGCTCTTGTTTTCTTCTTCCTCAAAAAATCCTAGTCTCTCTGTTCACGTTTTCCAAGTTGCCTCCTTTATATATATATATATATATAATTTGTATCATTCTGATATAAAGTGGCATCTTGTGATGAAAAAAATCCATTTATAACCATCTAATGATGTACAACTGCTTGTATTCCATGTCACTTTGAGATCAATCAGGCATTTTCTAAGTATGAAAGATCATATACTACGAAACTTCATGGATGGATGGAAATGCTTCCTCCAACCAGCAATATTCATGCCTTTAGGAGCAACTTAACTGAAAAAGGGAAATAATTGACAAAAATTTACCTTTGTGGGCTGTAAGTAATGAAATGTGGGTGTTAGATAGTAATAGTTTTACTGATTCATCAAATAATAGTTCAATAATTGTTTTTTTTTTTAATTATTTTTTTGGAGAATGTCAGTTCAGCCAATTCAGTAAAAAAATTGTTGTGCCAAGTGCTTCTGAAGAAGTTAGACTATGCATCAATAAAACCAAAATGAATAAATTACCAATTTGGGAAGTAGAAAAGAGTCTAGCTTTGTATTACCTTAACAACACTTCTTGGAGTTCTGGCCCTCGGTGTATTCATCTTCTTATGTTTCCTTGGGTCCTGATGTGCATGGAAAAAGAAATCTGGAATTAGGAGCTGTAAACTGTAAAAGTAAAGGCCCTTCAATAGTAGAAAGCAGACTGTTTTATGCAGGAACTTCACATATTATGTACATGTAGGGTCGGTAGGGCTGCTAGAGTGCATACCTCAAACATGACTGTACTTTTTGTCTTTTTTCGTTTTGTAATTGTTCTTCCATTAGTAGTTTCAACTTCATATTCATGGTGAGTTACCTAGCATGCCATAAAGTCAAATGAGAGGCAAGGTATAAATAACAATATATTGCAGGATACCCCAAAATTTTTTTTGACTTATAATTTGCTTTGCATTGATTTTTTTTTTATCAAAGTAGACATTTGAAACAAAGGATTCATATAGCCGACCCAACTAATTTGGGATTAAGACTTGGCTGTTGTTATTATAGCTTACCCAAAAGATGATGATAAAAAGAAAAAAGAAAAATTAGTCATCGAAAATTCCAAGTAAACATAAAGTATTTCACCTTCTTGTGATGCTTAGGAATACTCCTTACACTTCCTGTGTTAGCATTCTCTGCTCTCTTCAATATTTTTGACACTGGCGTTTGTGTTTCCCCCAGGAAAGGCAAATCCTAAATAGCACCAAAAAAGAAAAAGGAACTTTGCTAGTGTTTCAATTATTATGAAAATACAGGCAGAATGATTATTGATCTTTGTCACCTTTTCTATGTTCTCCAACCTTACCGGCACACGTTGACTTCTTTTTCCACCACCAGGGTCTATCATCTTGATTGACGAAATGGAATAATTCTGAACATGATGAAATTTCATCAAAGTTTCAGATATTAAAATATATTAATAGTTTTTTTTTTTCAAAAAATAAATCCATCTTCTGAGATTGAAAGAAAATTTTATATGATATGCTTATCCACTGGACATATAGACCTTGAGCAGTATTTTATGCCCCTTAAGAGATAAATTTAGCAGATAATGCAGCAGAAAAACTGCGCAGTGATTCATCGTAAAAAACAACTTTATATGCATAGAAAAAATTTCTTCGTGAAAGCACATGAATAGCACTCTGTATCAACACTTCAAGACAGAGAAGCTCGGGCCTCCACATATTTACTCAACACCTGTCCAATATTTGCACATTTATTGACATATGGGGCATCAGTGGGACTTTTAAAGTGACACAAGTTCGCATATTTATATCCCCTGCTTGTGTTTATGTGTATATGAGAAAGGGAAGGAGGGAGAGATAAATATTTGAAACAGGCAAGCCAACCTTTTTTGAAGTCACTTCCTGGTCATCTTGTGGCTTATCACTCATCACTTTCCACTGCAACTGCAGCAAAGCCTTTTGCCTTTCTTCCTGCAAGCTACTATGATCAAACTAAACCCAAGGCTCAGATAATGCAATTTGACATAGCACTTGACAGAAACTCATGCCTTGGATTTCTGAAGATCCAATTCTTCTTGCAGCCTCCTGCACTCATCTTCATTCTGACACCTCAGAGCTTTCATCTGAACTTCATGTTCATTTTTGAGTTGCATTGTTTTCTATAAAAAATTTGAAAAAAAATATGGCAATTCAATTCATTAACTGCATGTTTTGCAGAATTTTAATATATTATATACCTCTCTCAATTCATTTTCAGCCTGAAGTTGGGCACGCTTTAGCTCTTCAATGTGATCAGCTTTCAAACTCATTTCCTTCCTATCATGCTCCTGCTTGATGCACAAGACCTGCACAAGCAGGATGACAATTAACCAGCCATGAGACTGATGAAACAAGCTTATCAAGTCTGTAACAAAAGAAGTAGATCAACACTGTAACTTTCAAATAAAGATTTAATTGCAGTAAGAAGTGGGCAAAAAATCACTCCAAAATCTGCACTTGCCAACCATAATCTAAGAAGCCATAATATAAATAGTGGCACATTAGTCTTAACTTTCAAACACTAATTAATTTCATGCCTTCTAACGAATTACAAGCAAGCATATGATATAAGTTAGTTAACAGTCTTCGAGACTAATGGATATAAAAATGCGTCATGGAAGCAGTAATGCGACTTTGTGCACCAATAAAAAGGTTCCCAGAGCAGATAGAACATTTGTCTTCTTTCTGTATTATTTTAAGATAGAATACTCTTCATTTGAAGCAGCAAAGGACAATGAAAACTAAGTTCTAAGTTTGCAATGATGTCAGAGGTGCTTACCAGAGCAGCATGCTCCTCCTGAATGCACATCAACTTCTGCCTTGACTCTTCCTTGCATTCTGCAAGTTTCTGATCACATTCTCTTTCCATTTCTCGCATAATTTGGTCTGCCTGGAAGGTCCAACCTATGAGGAACACGATTCACAGCTAAGCTTATCAGAACAGGCATGAAGTGTGGGCAAACCTTTTCTTTTTCCATTTTAATGATCTCTAGCTTCTCGAACTCGTATTTCTTCCTGATGTCATTAACTGCCTGTTGAAAGTGATTTGTGTTAATATGAACATACATGTCTTTTGAATTCATATAAGGTAAATGGTAAATGGTAACACCTGATCATTCCTCTGAGATATTTCTTTCAAATGCCTTGACAGTTCCAGTTGTTTGCTCTCTAGCATCAAATCATATTGACTCTTTGCTTCAGCAAGCTTGCTTTCAGCAGCTGACAAAGATGCTTGACCCTGCATCAATTTAGAGAAACCCGTTAGTACTAGAAGGATGTCAAAATCCCCACGTAGTTAAATAATCCATTAGAAAACCTCAGTGATTTGATCTTCCAACTTCTTTACTCCATCCTTGTATTGCAGAAGTAGTTGTTCCTTCCCCTCTAAGATGCTATGTAACTGAGCAACTTGCTTCTCCAGTGAATCTACATGTTGCTCTTGTTTCTCACTCTGCTTTTGCCAGGTGGCTACATCTTCTGCTTTCTTCCTTACTTCTGCATTTAATTTCTCAGCAATATCTTTGTTTTCTGTTTCCAATGTTGAAATTTTCAATAACAAATCTTGCTGCATGAAAGAAAAAATTGGGTAAGAATATGAACAAATCAAGCTCGGACTTAGCTCACAGGAACAAAAACAACTAGTGCAGACCATTTTATTCTCAGATGACCTTGAACTTTCCGATAAAGCTTCAATTGTCTCCTCCAATTTGGAAACCAACATCTCTGTTTCATTTTTCTTGGACAGCAGTATTTTAGCTTCAGACTCTAATCTTTGAATTCTCTCTCCTGCTAAACGGCATTCCTCAGAAAGCATTGCCATAATTTGCTCTTGGTCTTTCTGAAGTTCAATGATCTTATCGTTCAACTCCTGGTTAACCAATAGCAGTGCATCTTTTTCTGACTTAATGCACAAGAACTTATCATGCAGCTGATCATACTGTTTTTTAGCATGCTTAGCAGAAAGGTATCTCTCCTGTTGGACCAACTTAAAGCAAGTGTCACATAGAGAGTTTAGCTGATCAAACTTCTTAACGAAAGAAAATTGTTGTTTGTCCAGTTCAACCAATTGTTCAGCCAATATATGAAAAAAACCTTGCAAAGTTTTTATATCCTGAAGTGAGACAGCCAATTTAGTAGCAAAGTCATTTTTGTTAAATTGGAGGTTACTCTTTTCTTTCTCCAAGTTGTCCTGAGTTATAATCAAATGTTCGATTTCATCTTTCTTCAGTCCCAACTCAAGGTGCATCTCTTCTAGTTTAGAATTCAAGCTCTCTGTTGTCAATTTATGAGCTGCCACTGCTGCCTCAAATTTCTTTAGCATAGCATCTGCATAATAAATATGTAAATAAATAATCCAGAATCCTGATTCCTTTAGAAAGCAACTCTCTACTTAAATAATTGTTTTCTAAATAATGTTACAATCCCTAGAAATGAAAATCAATCAAATAATTAACGGTGAGACACTGTTTTTGAGAAGAGCAGCAATTGATATGAGCCTGATGGATTGTGCCTTAGCCCTTTAACCAACATAATCAACTGGGTAATAGTTCGTACTCTCTCTCTAACTGAAATGTCTATTTCGTAAAAAATTGTCTAGTTAAGCATTTCCTTTGGCCATCCTACAAATTTTATGAAAGATGAAGTTCCAGGAAATTATTTTGACATGAATAAATCATTAATCAAGAGTTTATTGATGCGAAAGGCCTGAAGATGTCATTCAGTGTTTTATCCTTAATTTTTTATTTTCTTTTTTTGTTTCCTTCTTTCTAACTACCAGGCTAGATAGAATCTGCAATACTTGGAACAGAAAGCTCAAATACTAGTACCATTCAAGTGACCTCAGAAAGTGGGCCAATATACCTCCAGGGAAAGCAAATATCGCAAGTAAATAGGTAGCACATGTGAACCACATGTCAACAAACTAATACATTGTAAATAGAACATAAGTCAAGAAAAGAGAAGACAGGGTTGCCACTGCTCAAAACTGAGAATTTCTGGGGAGACGGGGTTCACAAGAAATGAACTAAACTTGGTGTTGGAGGTTGATAAGCACTGGCAATTAAATTATAAAACCCGTTAAGAAAGCACTATGCCAAACTGAAACCTAAGTTTCTTCAGAGTTAAAAGATAGTTATGCTTATAGCAGAAATGAGGGCA
This sequence comes from Jatropha multifida, assembly GCA_948099535.1. Taxonomy (NCBI): domain Eukaryota; kingdom Viridiplantae; phylum Streptophyta; class Magnoliopsida; order Malpighiales; family Euphorbiaceae; genus Jatropha; species Jatropha multifida. The sequence goes on from CANUEX010067131.1 coordinate 8,545, forward strand.
ATATCTTAAATGCATTTTTTTTAAGCAATAGGATGAAATTAGATAAACAAAGAACAACAATAATTCATATTCAGTTTAAGCCAAAAATAGTAACTCCCACATTTTTTGCTAAATTAATAACAAATAACAATACTAGTCCATGTTCTATTTAAGTGAACAAAGCTCAACCAAATAACAACTTCTTGTCCATGCCATGCTTAATGATGATGATGGTTTTCTAATTTTTTATGAGTGGCTAACATCCACAAACATAAATGATAATATAGGTTACATCGCCAACATGAAGCTTCTTTTTCATTTGAAAGCATAGATTGAAATATATCATATGCGATTGAAGTTTATTAGAAATTCTTTTGGAGGCTGAAATTACTATTAATAAAGTTCTTAGGCACATTATAATCTACTAATCTACTATTGAGCAAGCTGGATATTTAGCTTTCTGATAATGTCATTTACCTTTTTCATCTATGAGATTAGCAGTTCTGTGTTGTTCCTCTGTGTACATCTTATTTCTTTCCTCTTTTTCAATTTTAAGCTCTTCCAGTTCCTGCTCACCTGCATTCAAAATTCAAATACACTAACAGATGGCCAATTCAAATCCCATACAAACACAATCCTATGGCTCTTTCTCTCTCATCATCACTCTCTTTTTTATCCCTTACAAACAATCTTGTGATACTCGCTAGTAATGTAATACTCAGATCTTGTTTTTTAATAGTAGAGAAAGCTCACTTTAGAAATTGAATAGCGTTTTGCAGAAAGCTAAAGCAAATGGCTTACGAGTTCTAATAATTTCCTCTGCAGAGCCTAATTTCAGAGACAATCCATTCAGCCGTTGGTTCAAATCATCAATGGCAGTTGAGCTTGCTGATAGTTTGCTTTCAAAAAACTCCTTATCTTTTTCAGCTGTGCGAATAATTTTCAAGCACTTATAACTGTCAATTATGAGTAGAGTACATAATTTCGATTCCACAACTGAAAATATTACATACCATCATGAACCTGACAAGCTAAGAGCTGTAAAGTTTCAGTCAGTTGATCACACAGAGTCTTAGTTGAAGAGAACTTAGATTCCAATCCTTTCCATAGCTTCTCATCCTCCTTTTGCTTTACTTTAAGCTTAGCGTTTTCATTGAAGGCATTTTGCAACTTTTCCTCTAACGTGCTAATAAGCTCCATAGATTTCTTCAACTTCGAGTTCTAAACTAATCAAAAAAATTTCAATCAAATCACCATTCAATTTCATGCTATTAATAAATTCTGTTACCTTCTCCATAAAAATGGAAGTCCTAACTATCATGGAAATTATCACAGGACAATTCAACCTAATACTCATGAAGTAGCACGGATTTGCATATGATGGAAACAGAATAATGTTTTTTTTTTTTCATTGCTTCAGGACGCATCAATTACTACGTCTATAAATACACAATGACAAGGAGATATTATATACAAAGTAGACACCAGATATATATATATATATATATAATGAATATATAAACACACACAATCTTTCAAACATGATAAAGAAGCATATTTCGCCAACAGGCGCGTACATTCTTGTATTGAGAGAGAGAGAGAGGGAGTTATTCAAGTTACCGCTATTTCCAGCTCAGTTTTAACGGAAGCTTGGTCTTTGATCAATTTCTCTGCAAACAAATGGATCAACGACATTAGTTGGTTCGAGAGTTCAAATTTCACTGAGAATAAGTAACTTAAAATCGTCGAAGAAAACCTGCAGTGAGCTTCAAATTGACAAAACTCCCTGATGAAATGGAGTCCGAAGATGACCGTGAAGAAAATGAAAGGTTTTTCGCTGATCCCGAGATGGATCCTGATAGCGATTTGAACTGATCGAAGCTCTTCATGCTTGGAAACCCTAACTTTTGCATCTTGAAATTGAAGATCGAGATGAAAAACCTAGAAAATCTCTGCTTGAAAGTTGAATGTCCTTGTCTCCTCGCACTCAATCGAGCTCTCTTTCTCTCGAGCGTTCAAGTTCTCAAGCAAGCAGTGGAAATAATTTAGGCGCCAAAAGATGTGCTATTTGTAGAGGATGGAATTCTTTTGAAATTAATTCGCAGTAAAAATTATTCGACGTCGTATGTTTGCCATTTGTGCTAGAGACAGAACGCATCGTTTTGCCGCCACCCCTTGGTGCGGGACCTTTTGGATCTTTCAAACGTGATGGTATGCAGTATGCGCAGCCACGTACGTGACTAAGGGAGGCCTGTTGATGCCAGATTCAAGCTGGGAACCATTTGAAACTGAACCAAATTAATTTCTGGTTTGAAAACCAGACTTATGGATGAATAGAATGAAAATTTCAACTCACAGTTTCTTCTTACTTGTTAATAATTCATTTTAGTATTATAAAAAAAATTCTTATTCTGATATTAACACTATGAAAACAATGCTATTTTCATTTATTATTATAAATTAAAAATATTAAAATAAATACATTAAGGCATAGCTTAGCGATAAATATATATATGAACTAGTAATAAATTTAAGTTTGAATTCACTTCGCTAATATTAAAAAAGTACATATATTTAAATAACTTATTTAATAAATATACTTATCAATGCTACTTATATAATTTTTCTTATATTATTTTTTTTTATCTTCCAATTATGCAAAAGAAACACTTCGTTTTATATAAATGAATTAACAGATAATAGAAATGAATCTATGCATCTATCTTTGTACAATATAGAAAAACATAAAGTAGTATACTTTGATAATTTTTTAGTCAAACAAAATTTTAAAAAAATTATCATATCATAAATGATAATTTCCTTTTATTTATGACATTTTTATAATCTTTAAACATGCTTAAATCTTTTTATAATCCTAAATACATAAATTCATATATGTACTTTTATGTAAAATAATTTTGTAGCACTTTCAATTTTTAATTTGATCCATTAATGCCTATAAAATATTTTAATTTCTAAAAATTTTTCTATTGAATATTCAAATTTGTAAAATTAAATCAATTAAGAACTTATTATTATTTTAAAAATTATACTAATCACATATCAAATTCATATTTTACATATAAAATTAAAAAATAATAAAAAAACTATTATTACAAGCCATATGAAAAGGTTTATAATGTTACTAAAATAAATAAATTTTAAAAATACAATAGGTCTCTATAAAGTTTGAGGATGCTATAATTTTTTTTTGGAACAAAATCGGATTCATTTTTAATTATATTAATGTATATACTTTGAAATATATAATTCTAATTCATGATAAACTATTATGTTTTATATTAAAAATTTTAAATAATGAACTAATATAAATTTTATTTTAATAAAACAAAATAAATATAGTTATTAACAAATAAAATATTCGTTAAATTTTTTTAAATTGCGAACACCCTCTTATTACGGAGTCAATGCCATTAAATAGGGGGATCATGGTACGCAGTGGTTTGTGCAGCGAATCAAAACTCAGGGGGAAAAAATAAAGAAAATAAAATAAAAAGGAAATAAGCAAAAACTTGAAAAAAAAAAAAGTTTGGAAAACAATATCAACAAACAAAACCGAATCAATTCACTCGGAGACGGGACTTCGACTTGGTGCGGCGATGGAAGCAAAGGCAGAGCCAAAGCCGAATGCACCAATACCATTTCCCTTCTCTTTCTCTTGTTATCGATTTTCTTTGTATTCCTCTCCATTTTTGTTCCAATTTCACTTTTCTAAAATCCCAATCTCATTAAACATTTAAAATATCCCCAAAAGGTCCGATTCCCTTGTTTCATTATGCCAGGCTTTGAAGTTTGGTCGAGGAATTTACTCTCCAATGACCCATCTCAGAGTAGTTCTACCTCATTCATTTATGGTGGCATATTTCTCGAACCCACCATTTCCATTTCTTCTTCTTTTGTTAGTCTTATTTCTTCGAGAAATAGTTCAATTAATGTTTCGAATTTGGTCTCTTGTTCTAAACATAAGATTTTTAGGGGATTTAGGAGAGAAAGGAGCAGCAGCGGTCGAGTGGCAGTTAGTGGTTTGTTCTTGTCGGTGAGCTTGAGAAACGATGGGCATCAGCTTGCGGAGGAACCGAAGATCTGTTTGGTGCAAAATGGAGATGCTAAGAGCGCCATAGAGGAGGAGAAGGTGCTTGATGAAGGTAATGCGGTTCGGGAAGAAAGAAGGAAACGGAAGGTTACCATAGGAGGACGTGGGGCAATGAATACCACTAAACATTTATGGGCTGGAGCTATTGCAGCTATGGTTTCAAGGTCTGTGTTCTTTCTTTTTATTGGTCTTTAGTTTATTGGGCTTCGCTCTTGCTTTAATTTTCCTTCCTGTTCCTTTTATTTTCTTTTATGCAGTTCCTGGAGCTGGAATAGTGATCTTTTTTTTTTTAAGGTTATTGCGAAGTTGGATTTTTGTATAATTCTTAATGTTTATGCTCTTATCTTTTGGATATGAAAATGTGACCACAACAATGAAAACAAAGGGGAATCTGTTTTATGGGCATGTTTGATTTGCCTTGAAAATGGAATGAATTTGTAGTTCTGTTTTCTAGAATCTTATTTTTATGTCATGGTTGAAATGACCACACAGAATTTCATCTTAACAGTCATACATGCAAATATAATTCCACTTGCATTTAATTTGAGTTGTTTAAATATAAAATATCCTAAAAGAAAAAAAAAAAGAATTGGATTCTTAGTGAATGAAACAAGAAAATGGAATCATATGCCAAAATCGCATTCAGCTCTAATTTTTAAAGTAAACGTGGACTGGTGTCACTTCCAACATTATTTTAATCAGTTACAAGTTTTAAAATGCATTTTCTTTTCTGCATTTTGATGCAACATTGACAACTATACACTGGTTTTTTATTACCATGGTGTAAATTATAGTAGGGCAACGAGTTCGATATTGTTTTATATTGCTCTCCTTGTTTATAAGTTAAAAGTTGTTTTACCAGAACTTTTGTTGCCCCACTCGAGAGATTAAAGCTGGAATACATGGTTCGTGGTGAGCAAAAGCATATAATTGACCTCATTAAGACAATTGCTACTACTCAAGGTGTGAAAGGCTTTTGGAAGGGTAACCTTGTCAACATTCTCCGAACTGCTCCATTCAAAGCTGTCAATTTTTGTGCATATGATACGTATAGGAAACAACTGCTCAGATTCTCTGGGAATGAGGAAACCACAAATTTTGAGAGGTTCATTGCTGGTGCTGCCGCTGGCATTACTGCAACCATTCTCTGTTTACCACTTGACACTGTATGTTAAAACTTCTGATTTTGCTCCTTATATTATTTCTGTGTGCTTGAACATGCTCTTTATTGTATGAATAATACTATAATGCACTCTTGTGCTCTGCAACATGATCTACTGACAACTTGATTATACATCATAGTCGTTTGAAATCTGCTGCTTATATTATAGATGCTAGATGGAACCGGTATTTGGTTGTCTATAGTTCCGAATAATTTTGCATTTCAAGCTGTTTGTGAGAGAGAGCAAGCTTATTTTTCTCTTGTGTTAAAGACAGTTTTATGTGCATGTAGGACACAATATCGTATGCAAATATCTATAAAGCAAACATATCATGTGTGCCTTGCAACATGGTATAATGAATTAGGATGCTGGACACACTTTAATTTGTTTGACTTGCTAATTTATTTATGCGGCTTTCCCAAACTCATTTCCTTTTAATATCTTTAGATGTGAGTGCTTATGTGGCTTGATGTCTTAAATGAACACATAACTACAATGGGAAATCACAATGATCTGTATATTATGGATAATGTGACTGAACAGTTAGATTTTATTGGATTGTGTGGACCTTTAACAGTATACAGCAGATTGCGTGCTTGTTAAAGTATCCTAAGATTAGATTGGGTTGTTGTATGTTCCATATATTATATCATAAGCTTAAGTTAAATTTTACATTTTCTGCTGAGTATTTGTGCTTTGAATTGGAAATGTTTTTTATAGTATGGGTTATGTTCTTGGAAATGGTACAATAAATAATATTAAAGCCAATTATTTTGCATTGTAAAAAGAATCTTTCCTAATTAATCACAATTTGAAAATGGTGTTCCAATGCATAAAGAAAAACCATGTAATTAAACATTTTCATTAAACTTTTATTTTTAACTGAAGCAGTCGTTTTGGTTCAGTATCACACTGGAAAACGGTAATTTTGGCGCTAAGCATGATATAATAGCCAGGATCCGTGCGCCATCCCTAACTGGTTTGGAAACTTTGCTTAATTGTTTTTTCTAGAAGTTATTGGAGGTGCATTTGGGGAATCAGCTGGTTCGCATTATTTTTTACTCCGTGCATTGATTTTGCCCATGTTTATTTCTTAATTGTTGATCACAATTTTTTTTATGTATCTTTCAGATCCGGACCAAGATTGTTGCACCTGGTGGGGAGGCTTTAGGTGGGGTTATTGGTGCTTTTCACCACATGATTCGAACTGAAGGTTTCTTTTCCCTTTACAAGGGCTTGGTGCCTTCTATAATAAGCATGGCACCTTCTGGGGCTGTTTTCTATGGTGTGTACGATATTTTGAAGACTGCTTATCTACGTTCGCCTGATGGGAGGAAAAGAATAGAGAATATGAATCAACATGGACAGGAATTGAATGCTTTGGACCAGCTAGAACTGGGACCAATCAGGACATTGCTATATGGGGCAATTGCTGGTGCTTGTGCGGAGGCTGCTACTTACCCATTTGAAGTTGTAAGGAGACAACTTCAACTGCAAGTTCGGGCTACTAAGATGAGTGCACTGGCAACCTGTGTCAAGATTGTTGAGCAAGGTGGAATTCCTGCTCTGTATGCAGGACTCATTCCCAGTTTACTGCAGGTACATACACATGAAATCTCAATCATCATATAATGAACTTCCTTTTGATGTGTTAAATGTAAAATTGGAAAAAAAATTACTATTTTATAGATAAAATGTAAAATTTTTATATTTTATAAGGTAAATTTTAGAAAAATTTTAAAACTAGGAAGGTAGAGGCCACTGCTAGCCACCCCCTAGTTCTGTTATTCTGCATATTCCTTCCAGAATTTTGGATATAAGGTTCCACAATCACTTTTCTGACGGGTTGATATTTGCATCTTTAGGTACTTCCTTCAGCATCAATAAGTTACTTCGTCTACGAGTGTATGAAGATTGTCCTCAAAGTAGAATGAATATTGATTATGAATCCTTTAGAAAATAACCAGTAGGATGCTGTACAGTGGCCCAAAGGTGAGCAAAGGATATAATTCAAAATGGTGGAATTTCATTTACACTAAAATTATCATTGATTTTTGTCAACATATTCTTGTATTTCAAACTGAGGAAATAAAGTGCCTTTCCCAAAAATCTATGATCTCCTTTCGCTATAAGTTTCATTTTCTGCGGACCTGTAAGAATTGGTTGTAGTATAATTTATTATCTATGAGCCTTGTATGTATTATGGATAGCTTACAGTAGTTATTGAGTTGGGTCCTGAACCCGCAGGGATGAATAAGCTCTATAGCATTACGCTTATTGCGGGCTTGGGGCATTTTAAATTGACCTAAGTCTGAGTAATATTTACTAGTTAGGCCTAGAAAGACTGGTCATAGAAATAATTGACTTAAAAGTTTTAAATAATAATATATTTTATTATTGAATAATCGTTCTACAAGTTAAAAGAGGTCGCATATTTTGGTTGGAGGACCTATTTTGTTAACAAAAACAAATGTAAAATAGATGGGAGAAATGCATAATTCATGCGTTTAAACTTGTGGCACCTTATCATTGTTTTCAAATTTTGTATATTTCAATAGCAACTTTGCACATGGCTACCTTCAAGTTTACGAGGACTTATCATTATCTCCGAATTTGTACATTTCAATAGCAACTTGTGCACCTGGCTAGCTACGCTGGAATGAGGGAGCGTGTGTTCCAGCAAGCCGTTTACACGCGAAAAAGAGGAAAGAGAGCGAGGAACTAAAAAATTTCAAAGTGGCCCAAAAAAAAAAAGTAATTAATAAACGTATTATTGTTATCGACCGGTAGGTTTAAAAACATAATCGGAACCGCGAAGACATTCTGAGAGTCTGAGAGAGAGTTATCCATTTGCGATTGAATAGCAGACAGAAAAAAAAAAAGAAAAAAAGAAAAGAAAAGAAAGAAAATTGCACTTTATAAATAAAATAAGGGACCAGTTACTATTTAGTCTTATATTTTATAACAAATTAATACATTAATGAGGACTCATATTTTTATAAATTAATTAATTAATCCGTTAATATGCATTTAAACTATCCTCTGTTATTACAAACGCATGTCCAAACTTGATTTTTCAATCTCATTTTCTTACAAACGCATGTCCAAACTCGATTGGCAATCAATTATTTTCTTGATTGAAGTTGCTTTAAGTCAAAACTATTGTAATCAAAAGCTAAACTATATAAGTAAACCTCTTTAATAGCATGTTTTTTACTTTTCTAACAATAAAGGATTTGACAATTGGGTAAGAGGAGCGTGATCATGTAACAAGATATAAATAAGTCAATGAAATAAAAGTGTGTAAATAAATACAGATCACGTAAATTTATACTAATTTGTTTTTATGCTATCAAATAACAGTTGTTTCATTTATTTAGAATGATGCAAATGGCATATCTGAGATGTTTGGATTTTTCAAAACTCCCTAGATGTGTAGAAGATAAATTTTCTAAAACTCTCTAGGCATCCGAACTCATAATTTTCTCAATTACAATTATATAAAAAAGACATAGAAATTAATAAAAAAAGATTGCGTGTAAGTTTTTATTAAATTACGACTTAACAACATGAGAGTGAAAGATGATTTTAAAAGAAAAATTATTTTTATTGAATAAATTGGCCAAATTTATGTTGATTAATAGAAAAATCGATGTACCAACTGTCTAGTACTTGAACAATGATAAAATTGAGGGACCAAGAAATTAATTTTAAGAACATAAGTCTTAAGCTGAATACAAGCTAATGTGGGCTAGTAGAATTAAGATAAATAATTATTTCCCCGCTTATATTTTGTCATAGTTACAATTTTATCCCCTCACTTACATTGATTAGTTTAAAAAATTTTAATAAAATTCCTATTCAATCTCATTTGATAATATATAAATAATATTTTTTAGATGAAATGTTTAAATGATTTAATAAAATTATTTAAAAAAAAAGTTCAATAGAATTAAATTTCAAGAATTAATCATTATATTTATGGAATAAAAGGATGAAACTGTAATTATAATTGAATTAGAAGCATTAAATAATAAATTACCCATAGAGCCATTCACTATCATTCCAAAAGAAGATAGGCCAGACCAGAAAAGTACCTTACACACGTGTCATTCCTGCACTCGTGTTTCGATAAATTCGAAGCCCATACTTCTTTTTTTCTCGACTTCCACAATTTTTTTCTTTCAAAACACAATTCCCACCAAGTTTTCTCTACGCCACGAATCCTTCTCCCATCTACACTTGGCATCTTCTTTAAACAACCTTACTTCTCAATCCATGTCGTCGCCGACCTCTGGCGACGGGGTCGCCACCTGTTCTTCATGCTTTTCCGGAGACAATGCTGGCTTTCATGCTGACGATAACAAATCCTGTGTTGGTGTTCGCTGTATGCAATGCTTGAAATCCGATTCTGCTTCTTGCTCTTCACGTTCTTCTTGGTTGGGGTTTGATTCGATTCCATTTAAGGATTCGGAGAAGTTATGGAGAATAATTACTGCCTCGGCTAAAGGATTCTCGATTGGTGCTGGACTTAAAGGAGGTCTCTCTCTGTTTTCAATTATCGCTAGGCTGCGTCGCACCAGATTATCCTCTTCCTCGAGGTGAAAAATTGACTTTTATGCTTAGATATATTTTCTTCAACTTCACGTTAGTTCGGATCTTAACTTTGGCTGTCTCGTTGCAGGAAAGTTGCGTTTTCGAATAGTGAAGCTATTGCATTAGCTATCAAAGAAACGCTAAGATATGGTCTATTCATTGGCACTTTTGCTGGTACATTTGCTTCTGTTGATGAAATTATTGCTTCTATTGGAGGCCACCGAAGGTAAGCACTTGATCGTTCTTCGTGCTCTTCAATTTTCCCAATTTTCCATTTCTTTAACTTTCAATTTGGTATTGTTTGTTCGGAATTAATTTTTGAATTGGAATTTAATGGGTCTAAGGCTAATTTCAGGACTGCGAAATGGAGAGCTTTATTGGCTGGTTTGATTGCTGGCCCCTCCATGCTTCTTACAGGACCAAACACGCAGCATACAAGCTTGGCCATATACATACTTATGCGGGCTGCTGTTTTGGCGTCGCGTTGCGGGGTTAAAAGCAAACGGTTTGGGAAATATTGTAAACCACTAACTTGGAAGCACGGTGACATATTTCTCATGTGTCTTTCTTCTTCTCAAATTTTGTATGTACCCTCTTTGCTCAACCGAGTTAACTAGTTTTACTTATTGCACTTTATGAGTTTATCATTGGAAAACTTCTGATATCTTGTTTATTGTATTCTATAAAATTTCTTGTATCATAAATAAAATCTGGCACTAGCATTATCTGATTGTACTCTGGGAAGCCATCCACGAGGGAAAATGATGGTTATAAATCTGTAGGCTGTCGTATGAATTGGATAGTAGACTTAATACATATGCAATGCAACTGTACAAGTGGCATAACAATCTACCTTGTCAACGATTACTGTTGGCTTAGATCTCAGTTGTGTTCAAGAATAATTCATTTGTATTGATAACGCTTAACTGTTTTAGCTTAAAAGATTTTGAGACTTCAATATCATAAAATTCATATTCCTAATTGTTCAACCAAGTCGTTCATCAAAACCTTCATATATGCTGTTGCAACAACGCAAAAAGAAAGATGGAATAGAAAACACTTCGTTTTTACCATGAGTTAGTTCAAAAGTTTTTTGAAATTCAGTTACATCAGGTTCCACAGCTGCATCAAATTTGATTGCTTTAGCCTTTGATTCTTTAACATAGTGCAAGTGTAATCTTTTCCCCAAGTATTGTTTACCTAGAATCACACTCTTTCCAGGTCAGCTTACATATTGAAGCAGGAGAGTTTGCCTCCCTCATATAAGTCCTTTCTCAATAAACATGGTGGAAAGGATCTTGTTATCTTGCAAGGAGTGAAGGAGATTGCAAGCGGGTTGCATTTTACAAATTTAAATTTAATAGAGAAATATTACAACTCCACAGGTGTTGACATTAAACTAGATCCAGAAATGAAAATCCCCTGCTTGGTATGATCTCAGTTTTTTACATATTTTGTTTTACGGTATTGTTAAACATTCTTGGTGCATGATGTTCTAGTTCCCTTTGTGTTATTTTTTTCTGGTCACCTTCCATGGCAGATGCTCCATTTTATTGAAATATTTTAGATATGAATGATTATTTGTCATTTTCTAAAGTTAATTTTGTTACATATATGCATTATGATATGTTCTGTTTCCTTAGACATTCTGCTCAATCCATTTATTTTGGAGGTTTTTAAAGATGAAATGTCTGAGGTTTCCAATTCATAGTGATGGAATTTTAATTAGTGGATCTTCATGATTTTGGATTGTATCATCCATGAATATGAACATCACAGCCAAGATAGATCACGCAGGTTGACGTCAGCCGTTGGGCCTGTTAGTACTTCTCAAGTTTGCATTTACATTTGGGCAATTTGCGGGTTAAAAAAAGTAAAGTTGTTTAATGTATAAAGACTCACCGTTAGTTGTTTCTATGCATAATGATATAGATCAATGTTTAAGATCAAACTAAGGTAAAAAATAATTGCTAATGTTATGTTGCTTAAATTGTATGTATGATAATTACGTGTTTCTGCTGATTGTATAAAGGAGTCTAATGTATAAAGCTCACCATTGGTTGTTTCTGTACATATTGATATAGATCGAACTCAGGTTCTTACAAAAATTAAAGCTCATGTTTTGTTGGTTAAATTGTGTATATGACAATTTTATGCTTTTGCCAATTGATTGTAATTACAACTACGAATATTATGCAGATCATACATGGAAATCAATCATGCAGCAGTCATGTTACATCTTTTCTTCTTCAAGCGTATGCAAGAGCAGTCCCAGTATATCTTCCTGTATACTTGATACCTGCATTAATAGTTCATCGTCAAGGGCTCTCAAAAAGGTAAAACAGACCATCATTTTGTTTGTACTTGAAGTCATAGTATGGTTTAACTGTCTGGTTGAAATTGCTTATGAATTTTTAATCAGAAAATTGGTGTTCAGATTAGATTTAGTGAAATGAGTGAATATGGTGTTTGGGAGGCTCCAGTTTCATTGTATTTCAAGCATTTCAAAAGTTATTAAAATGCGTAATCAGTATTTCATGAATAGAGATGGCCGTATCGGAATAGCTTAAATTTTCAACAGGCTTATATGACAATATCAGTTTTCGCATGTTTAGACAGAAATATATATGTAGCTCGGTAGCTGGGCTGGCAATATCATTTCTTACCCTGCACTTGTTTTAGTCCTTTCTTGTGTGCCCTTTTTGAGCTCCATTGCTTCTCATCAGGTAGTCCGACTAACAGGAATTTAGTTGAATGTGGTTGCTTTAATTGCATTCTCAGCCCTCTTTTTCATGCTGCTAGGTTTTGTAATAAACATGTGCATCTTCCTAACAGCTTGAGCTTTTATGACAAATTTTATTTGTCAGTAAACCATCGTTCCTTATGTCACTACTTACGGATGCCTCTCACAAATTATTTTCTTATATTGTTTGTCCCTTTGCAGGCCATACAGCATATTGGGGAAGAGTCTCATTGGTATTGCAAGATCAAGTTTGTTTCTGTCTGTATATTGCTCGTCTGCTTGGTTAGTTATTTGATCCTTGAGCATATTAAATTTTGCCCTTAGCAAAGTGCTTTGACTTAATTATACTGGGTGCCGTAAGGTCACTTGTCTGAATCCCTATAATTGGAGCCTGACAATGGAATCTAATTCTTGTTTCCTTTCAAAAAGTTCTATTAGTTGTCTTTTCTCTCGTTCATGATGATTCCTTTTACCTTTGGTGAAATATCCCTCTTCTGGTGTGATGTATGCTGTGTATTTTATGACTGCTAGGTTGCATTACAACACACATGCACTAACTTGATGTGCATATAAGCAATTGATGAAATTGTTTGCTGAGCGTACGACATGTGTGACCAAAAGGCCTGTGTTGTTGATCAGGATGTGGACGTGCATACTTTTTAGAATTTTTAGAAGATGCAACATTCCAATGGTGGCAATTGGGACGGTATAGTAACTTCAACTATTCAAATTTTCATTCGTGTAGAGAGAAACAATATATGCTATATTTAAAAGTACTACTTATGCCGTGCGCAGTTTCCCACTGGCCTAGCCCTAGCAATCGAGAAGAAAAGCAGGCGGATTGAGATATCACTATATTGCCTTGCACGAGCCATTGAGAGCTTCTTTACATGTATGGCCGACGTTGGATATTTGCCGCACTCAGAGACTTTTAAGAGAGCCGATGTGGTTATTTTTAGTATCTCAACAGCTATAATCATGCATTGCTACGCACAGGAAAGGGAGGTGTTTCGCTCCAAGTACCTTAATGTTCTCGATTGGGTGTTTGGTGTGCCGCCTCCTGTTGATGAAATGCCACGCAACAAAAAGAATTGATAGCTTACAATATTTCGAATTTAAATTTTCCCAAACAACAAAGCAATTTTTTGTACCATGTAACAGTATCACATCGATCGATAGAAATTTCAGGAGTCATTTCATCTCATTGAGTGTCAGTTGAAACAAAGAAATACATGCATTTTGGTGACTCATCAGTTGAATTCAGCCTCCTTAAATACGTTTCAACATGCATATGGTAGCTTTGAATGTAAAGCAGAAGCAAATGCCAAAATCAAATTAAACAGAATACTAAACTAAGCAACAAATCCTTCAAAAACAATTTTAAAACTGTTTGTTCAAGAAGGCAATCTAGAGTTCGAAAATAGAATCCCGAAACCCAAACTAGAGTTAAATTCCCAACCATCTCATACCTCATCCTCGAGGAGAAGCATATTAGGGATTCCCTTGTTAACAGGAAACTTGCGACCCGTCTCAGGACAAATCAGAGCCCCTTCTTCTAGGTGAAGCTCCAAAAGAGCGTGATGAAATTTTCTAAGAAACTCAGCAGAATCAAGCATCGATGGCTCAACCTCCTCAGGAAGCTCGGTGTAACCCATGGTTCTGCCGGCGTCGACCAAAGCTTTCCACTCGATCTTCGGAAAGATGTGTTTGAGGAAATCGGGATTGAAATCGACTTCTTTTTCAATTACTTTCTCTACTTCTATACGCAGAGGAAAGCCATTCGCCACTCCCTTTATGTTGGAAGAAAGCATATTGTGAGTGAGCAGTCTCATATCTCGGCAAGTCTGCAACAAAACTCTGCAAGCTTCTGTTAACCGCACATGTTCTTCAATTTCTCTTCTGCTTATAAATCAGCTCTAGGCCTCCTTGAAGGTCAATTTGGGCCACAAAATTAAGATTGGACTATTATTGTGGCCCATTTTCGTTCCTTCGTCTGGGCTTTTCCGTTAAATATTTACTTTACTCTTCGCACTTTGTAGCATCGGGTCGGTTGTCTGCTAAAATCACCGACAACCTGAAAAACTAATTAAACCAGCGGTGGACTCCATACATACATTTGCTATTTTTAATTTCAGAAAGCCAAAAATTACTTAAAAAACATATATCTAATGCATCTACTTCAAATAGTGATAACTCAAGCCTGAAAACACTTTGAATCCTTTTGCTCACCAAATTGATATTCTCTAATTATTCATACTTGATAGATTTTATTATGTTGAACAATACAATTTATATAACAATGTTTTATAAATTACTATCTCTTTTTGTTAATTAATTTAAAAACATCATAGGACTTTGCTTGAACTTAGAGACACTAAGTCTCAGAAAAAACTTTAGAGTTTATATCAAGTGTCAACTGCTACTTAAAATTTTATTATCCTTATGGATTTATTTTTTACTTTCAGGTGAAAGTTTCGATTTTAAAAGTGAATAATTAAGTTGTGCAATGCTAACTTCACCGACCTTGAATATTGCATATGAAAATTTAAGTTTGCTTCCTACGAAATATTGCAAAGTTGACTCTTAATTGAAAATGAAACTTATCTACCAATTATGAGAGAGAACGATTTGATTGCATACAATTCACAGAGACAAATATAGTTTTCCCACAATCTTTTTATAGGCCTCTATTTGACACTTAAAATTTTCTCTACACCTTTCTTCGTTTGTAATTATTGTCAAATAATTATTATTCTCAATTAATTATCATAAAAACATATGCTTTGAGAAAATGAAATAACGAATTTTAACATAATATGGATTGTTATCATAATTACAATTTGCAAAATATTTTACTAAATTAAACTTAAATATTGTAAATTTTAAAACTATTTATCTACAAATTAATTATATCTATATTAAAAAATAATTTTAATAAAATGTGAAATATTTACATTTAAATTATGAAAGGATTAAAATTCATAAAAATTGTGCAGCCAGTATTATTGAGCAATCCAATATCTCCAAATATCACACATATTATATATAATTAAATCCTTAAAAAAAAACCCAGAAATCCTCAATTACAGTAACTAATAATTTTTTATCCAAAATCCTTCAACTTGATATGTATATCCACCACTTGTACAAACCATACCCATAAACACCACTGTAAACAATTAACCTGAGAGGAGAGGCCTTATTCCTGCAAACACAAATTCAATTCAGATAACTTTGGCTAAAAGAAAGTGAAATAAAAAAACAATAAGAGAAGAAGAAGGAATTAAGGAAAAGAAAACCAACCTTAACCCAGATCTTTGAGCAAGAGCTGCCTTCTCTTCTTCAGTAACCGGAGAACACCACCGCGAAAAATCTCTATCAAAGTAATCCCAATCAGGTAAAAGCAAACCGGCAATTCCAACCATACCTATTATATAAGTTACAGCCATTTTCTTCAAAGATTGAGTCCAAATTCCTACAACAACCATAACTGCAGCCAACCAGACCAGAGATGCCCTGAGAGCTGCGTCATTATTAGCCATGTGAGGGTGCAAAGAGCAAGAAAGACGATGATATATAATCCCACAGGTCAAGATAAGATTATGACAGCCTTGTTTATTGATTTTTGAGTTTTGTTTGAGTTGTGCGGGAAAAATATAGAAGTCGTTGAGGAAGTTAATGTACAATTGCGACCGCCATTAATGCACTTTCACCGATGAGTTGAGAAAATGACATCGATGCTATGGCCCTTATGCAATTTACATTTTCGTATTTTTTAGGTATTATTTGGTGGCCAAAAATATAAAATTCACTCCAGGATTATTAACATCCAAATTATAATTATTAATACGTATTTATTTATAATTATTTGCTAAAACTATTATTATTACTGCGAAGTTTAATTACTATGATATTTTTATTTTAATAAATTCTATTAATTTAATTCACAAAATAATTTATTTTTTTATAAAAAGAATCGTTTGCGACATCATAATATATTTAATCAGGACGATTTCGAGTTAATTAATTATTTTGTATAATATTTAAATTAAATATCAGTTTGATTCCAAAATTCGTTAATCCGCTATTTTTATCAGGTCTATTGACAGGCTTCGTCTGAAAACAAATTCACAATAAATTGAGAATTATTTTTTAAATAATCTCTGAGTATTTTTATTAAAATCGAATTGCAATTCATAAAAAAAAAGGAAAAGACCCGTATTTATCAATTGAATTATCGAATAAGATTCAATTTATGAAAAGAAAATAAATAATAAAAATTGTTCATCCGGTTAAAAAAACCAATTTCAAATCCTTTTGAATAAGAAAAGGAAGACAAGAAAAGACAAGACGACTCCAACTTCATTTCCAATGATTCCCGCGACTTCCTAATCCTTGTTGAAGATATTTGGCGAATTTAACCATTACTATTCTCTGAGAAAAAAAAAAGATTCAATTTGAATCCAGTTAGGCGCTTCGATTAAGAAGATGAAAGGATGAAGGAAAGTGCTGACTGAAGCTTTCAAACAAAAGTTGGATGTGATTTTCCGGTAGGACCTAACCTATGAGAACAAAATTGTTACTGTTAAATGTAAGACTGATTTGGCAGTTGAATTCTGGCTAGGTGTCTTCCATGCATTCAATGCATACAATTGAATGGATATCTGATACAAGTGTAACAAATCCCTTTCTTCTTGTTTCTCTCCAGCCAAAAGACACTTGTTAGGTTCAGATTATTTAGTTAATTGATTTAATTTTAGTTTATAGATTTTAATAATTTCGATTTCAGTTTTTGATTTATCTATAAAAAAAGATAAGTTTGCTCAAAAACAATTAGTTAATAATTAATTCAGTTCGATTCGTATTCCGTGAAAAAGAAAAAAAAAAATGTAGTTTTAATTTGAAACTGGACCAACCAGTTACACATCCCTTGTTTAGTTCGTGCTTTGTATGAATTTGAAATCGGTAATCAAATCGTCCCATATTTCTTTCATATTGCTCGATGCAGCGGCACACTTGGAAATTGGAAGCATTAAACGAACGACACTGTCTTCCCGCCTTTTTTTTAACGTCGCACTTGGTCATTCGACGACAGTTTAAAACGACATTGTGTAGATGAGTAGTTTTATTTTTCAGCGCTTCTTCTTGGCAAAATGTTGGCACTAAAGCAGCTTGCATTTGAAACGAAAAAAACGAGGCGGCAAAGAGAAATTACGGGTTCTAGATTTGGACATCTCAAGCGGCAACGAGAAGTGGATTTCATCATCTTCTTCCTTCTGGTATGGGTCCTCCGAAGCTCCATCAATGGCAAGATCGCGATGCAAGCCAGGTACGCCAGTCTTTGTAACAATTCTTTCTTTACTGAATTGGATATCTTCAATACCGCTACGTATGCGTCAAACAATACATTTCTTTATTTCGATTAATGTGATGCATAACTTGAATAATTGTTGATCAACGTTCTTACTTGCCTGATCGATCATCAGTTTCCACTGTCTTGAAACGTTGACGATCACCTCTCGCTTCCTCCATTTGAATTGATGTTATCATGGACACTTCACTTGATTCTTTTTTTTTTTTCAAATTTTTGTGAGATAGCCCTTATATTGAGATAATAATCCAAATTAAAAGAAAGACGAAGATTAATATTTGCTAATTTTGCTTGGATTCGTCTTTTGTATAGTTAGGTAAGTGAGTTCAACAATCAATCGTTATCTGTACGATTTGGATCCAGCAAAACTTATTAGCGGCTGAGATTTGTTTGTTAATTTGGAAAGTTTATGGTTGTACAACCATTTTGCTTTTTTCATCTCTTTGACATCTTTTTGGTGGCATAGGAACCGCTGCTTGTTTTTAACATTTGATGAGGATTGGGGAAATGGTTTGCAAATATACATTCATGTCAATTTCATTGTCATTATTACAATACCAAAGTAACCAAACTATTTTTGTTGCTATTAAGATGCTGTAGACATGAAATTGAAATTCTCAAAATAGTCCTTATTACAATACCACACTATTGTTGCTATTAGGATGTTGTAGACATCAAACTGAAGTTCTTATTTCTTCTTCTTAGTTTCATGGTACTGAAAGGTTAGTGTCAAGCTTTAAACTCCTTGAAAATGATGGCATGGTTGTGACATTTGGTTTTCACTGTCAAATTGTAAAGGATCAGAGGCAGAAACATAAAATGTTACCAATTGTTTCGAACTTTCAACCTAACTCTCTTCTTTCAGTTTTATTCTCATGTCTAAAGATACAGAGATCAAATTTGATGCTTCTTTGTGCTCAATATGCTTGCCTTTTCTAAATTCAATTCAATATGGGGAGTAAGCCAAGTTATTGGACTGTATTAGTAGACGCATATCTCTGCCCAAATCCACCTTCACATTGTACCCTCAAATCCTGCTTCTTGGAAGACTCAAAAAAGGCCCAAAAGCGAATGCTTTAAGGTTTAGTTTGTTACTCTTTCTAGGAGACAAATGAAAAAAGTCGAGCTGTAGGCTTAATATATTTGCAGAATTTCGAAAAGCCTCTCATCTCTCTGTAAATGAAGTACGTTGTGTGGAGATTGTAAGAATGAACTAGCGGCTCTAAAATTGTATGGGCCAACACATACTGTTATCTAATTTTTTTGTAGCCATTTCCTTAATACTGTTTAATATCTGGAGCTGATATTGCAGTTTTTTTAAGATCTTTTTTGGATGCAGATGAATAGCAACAAGTGCATACATAGGCAGCTTTGGAATTCCCTCCTCCCTGCTATCTCATCTATTCATGGTGACATTTCCAGAGTTATTTTTGCGACAATTTAGGTTTTGTTTTCTTTGTTTTGTTTTTTCCATCTTGATTTACCCAAAACAAAAGGAAAGATAAATGGTGATAAACCTATATTGACTTCTTAGTGGTGCAATCATATATTTCTTTTACAAGTAGTTGGACAAATAAAAAGCGTGTCGGTGCACTTAGTATCCACCACTTGAATTGATAGCCAACCACTTTTCTTTTCTATTAATCAATGTTTATCTTTTGTTATATGAACTTTTGTCCTTGCTAATTCCATTAACAGTTGATAGTATGCATTACGATTCTCAAATAACTGAGTAAAAATGTTTGTTGTATGGGTGTAATTGTTAATTGTTTGAAAGTTGTGATCAATTTGCTGGTCCTTTCAAAATATATACAAATAATAAGAAAAAATAATTATTTAGTCCCTCAATTTTATCATAATTATTTACATAGTTTTCAATATTTAATCTAATATTTAACTTATTTCTCCCATTTGTTTATGTGTCCTTAAAAGTTAAAAGGCATCTGCCTAAATTATAAGGATTTAGCCATTAAAATCATGTAAAAAGACTAAAACGCCCTTTGGTGACGTGGACTGAGATTGCAATTGAGGAAACTGAGAAGTCTCATTCTTCTCCCAAACGTAAACTTCACGCTCAAAAAGTCCTTTCAGTCGCTTGTATATCCAGTGAAGCATTTTTGCAGAAAATGGGATGTTTTCTTCATGATTCGAATTGATTAGTATGGAAACTGCTGCAACTTGGGGTCGAATCAAACACGAGATCCTTCGATTTTGAGGTAAATATGCTAAACTTTCACCCATTTAAATATTTGCTCTACATGATTGAAAACCCATTTATTTCTTTCACTTCTAAAAAAAAGAACCCTTCAGCTGAAAATCCATACACACCAATCCAAATGATCCGCGTCCCAAATGGTATCCTTTTTGCCAATGTCTGTTGTTAGGTCTCTTTGATTTGGTTATGTTCTGCCAATCAACATAAGATTGTTAACAATTAGTTTTATTTCTGAGACATGCAGAGAACTAGTTGTATGAGTTTGAATTGAATGTTGATAAGTAAGTATTCTTTGGAGCTAGATTTCCGTCGCTTCATTGCTAGCTAATTCTTGAACAATGGCAGTAGTTTCTTGAATGCAACTACTTTGATGGGCAACGACAATATAATGGTTGGAGTTGGATTGAACTGTGTTCAGCTTTTCAAATGATTGGATAATCCATACTATTATTAACCCAAAACACATCATTCCAAAACTCTCCGGTAATGACTGCTTCCCCAGTGACCAAACACCAACCCAAAGTAAATAAAACAGATCACAATGCCCAAAATTTGATGACCCAAACTTCATTTATACCATTATTAAATTGATTTTATTTGTTTATTATATCCACAGTAGATTTTGCTTGTATAGTGGGAACTCGTTCTTGACTGGCCAGATATGGCTTTTCTTCTCCTGTAGTTAAAAGCGCTGGGGCCATTTTCCACTGTTTATCCGTTGGGGGTTTCTTATGTTTGGCTTTCTCGAGGATTTAAACTAATAAGGGCATATGTTGTCATTTCAAAATAATTATCTCACCTCTCACTTAACTTTTATATGATTTTAACGGCTAAACCTTTATAGTTTGGATCCAATGACCTTTTAATGACACGAAGACAAATATCAAGGATAAATTAAATATTATATTAAATATTGAAAACTATTTAAATAATTATGGTAAGCTTGAGAAAATAAATAATTATTTTCCCAAATAATAATAAAAAATATTTTGAAACATAATTTATATGACTATTTAAATTATATCTATTGCAAAATAAGAGCACAATGATCTGGCAGGATGAGCCGGGGTCTAAACCTGTACAAATAAAAAGGCTTAATTATCCTCAACATACCAGAACTTATTTCAATTTTTCTTTATCGTTTCTAACTTTCAAAGCGTCTCAATAAAATGAATAACTTTTTAAAATTGTAACAGTAAAATTCAAAATCCTTTTAATCGGTCAATTTTTACCTATTTGCTTTACTGGCATATCAAATCATTAAAAAAAACTTGTATAATATATGTCATGTCAGCAAATGGAAGTGAAAAAAAAATGCGAGATCTAAAATCTTTTATCTTCAAAACCAATCTTTTATCTTTTATCCCAATTGATTTTGAAAGAAAGAGATAGGAAGAAACAAGAACAAAACAAAAAAAAAAAAGAGTATTTAATAAGTTCTTAAAAATTTAAAAAGAAGAGGAAAATTAAAAAACTTTAGCATTACAAAATTAGCCGAAAAAGAAGATAAAGAAAAACCATCCCTCTCCGTAAACAAAATCTTTGTCCGCTATTTGCAATTAGTAAACCAAAACTTTTGGATCTCTTCTCTTCGTTTTGGCTTTCCTCCCACAATGTCATAAGTACATAATTTTTAATTCAAAAAAAAAATTATATCTCCTCTATCGGCTGGTATCTCTTTCCTAGTGTCTCTCTTCTCTCCTAGGAGGAATTGTGTCTGACGATCATGGAAAATTAAAGAAAGAGGAGAGAGAGAGGGAGAGAGAGACGAAAGAAAGAGAAATGACAAAAAGAAAGCACATGCAGGAGTTAACGAAGTATATATTCTAGAGATTTGTTTTAAATTGGAGAGAGAAAAATTAGTTTTGAAGATAAAAGATTTTGAGTCCAATATTTTTTTTCACTTCCATTTAGTGACATGTAGTGTATTATATGACATTTTTTTAGTGATTTGACATGCTAGCAAAGTAAATTGGTAAAAATTGACCGGTTAAGTGGGTTTTAAATTTTACTGTTATAATTTCAAAAGACATTTATTTCATCGGAACATATTAAAGGTTAGTTATGATAAAGGGAAATGAGTATAAGTCCAAGAGTAAAATTAAGTCCAAATAAAAGTTTTAAACATAACCTTCATGGGGGTTTAGAAGCACTCCTACAACTTGGAAATAAAAAGTTACCAACAAAACAGAAAATTAAGAATTACATCAATGAAACTGTCAGTTACAATTATCAACCAATCAGATGCATTGAATTAGAGTCTGTTCGGCAAAATTAATTATTTTGATAGTTGTTAGTTGTTTTAGTGGCTTTTAGCTGTTAACTGTTTGAATAGCGTTTCATGAAACGTTAAAAGTTAAACGTTATATGAGTTAATTTTTCACAAAAAAACTACCCTAACCTTTAAAAACTAGTCCAAACGTTATATTACCGAATAACTTTGTAAGCAGCGTTCAGCGTTTTGACTAATAAAAACTCTAAAAGCTACCTAAAAAATTATTGCCGAACACAGCCTTAGATTAGATATCCCATGTGTGAATCTCTTGTAAACTAAGGGAGTATCTGCTGTACTAACAGATGTATAACCGTGCAACATCTAAACCCAATTGTAGTTTGATTTTCTTTATTCCTCCTTCAATAGCAATTAAAAAATGTGAAACCAATGCACTATTTTTCGATCCTTACATGCTTTTACTTTGCATTTTTTTTTGTCACACCTCGACATGAGTGCGACTGTCATTCTCTTTTACACCTCTCATAATAACTAGATCTTGAAATTCAACTTTTATGGTTGACCTTGAGATTTGATTTACTCGCCTCCAAATTCATGATTTACAATGGACAATGCCAATATACTGGCCTGAAAAAGTTGTTATATCTGGTACTAGCTAACACGGGATCTTGGTTTATGTGGTCAACTTGATATAGTCTAATCTTTACTGCTGTTTGAATCTTGACCTAAATTTTCAATAAGAAACACACATATGAATTCAGTTAAGCATAGGTGGCAGAAAAGGGATTAATCATTAATGTTTAAAGCTTGTTAACTTCAACTAAATGATTCCACTATATGATTTAGAAACAGAAACCATAAATTGTAATGTTGCTGTTATACTATCATTTTTATTCAAATATGAAGAAGGCATTGACTGGATACAAATATACGTGCCAAACGTCCGTTTGAAAAATTTCGCAGGCTTATGGATTCTCAAGGCCATGCACAACATGTTTGGGGGCATGAACGTTCGGCTATTTAGCAAAGATAAGTTGATTAAGTGAAAGAAAACCTGCTGACAGTAAAATAACCTTTTATCTTAGTCTCTTTTCCTATATATATTACAGCAGAAGAAATCAAGTTATTTTTCTTATTATTCTATAACATGCCATATATCATGTATCACTTCAGCACCGTATATGGTGCTATTGACTGCATTTTTTTTTTTCTTCTCAGAAGAGTTAACTGTGAATTTGGCTGGGAATGAATGATACATATTATATCTCAGCAGTGTGCTTAAGCTGAAGTGTTACTGCTACAGCATTTGTATAACCATTTGTCACTTGACTCTTCCTTGTTAGTTGCTCCTGTGATGTCATTGCTAACAAGTTGAGGCAATGTAAGAAACACAAGTGAACGTTAAATATTAAATTGCCTACTTTTTCTAATATGTATTTTTTACATATGAAATTTTCAGAAACTTTTTATAAGCAATCATTTTATAGAAAATATGATAAATTTGATCAACAAATCTTCATTTTAGTATTAATTGTTATAAAGAAAATATGAGAATGACTTTGACTGAAATGCAACCAGGAAGTCTTTTTTTTACTGACACTTGTGGAAAACTATATCTTTAAATGAGTTAATTATTTTATTTATACTGCTATCTTCTTCTCAGGTCTAGGTATTAAAGACAATGATCATGGGAATGCAGCCGTCTTGAACAGGTATAAACAAATATATTGCAGAAATTAACGTCAGTTTCTTCTCTATCTACTCAATATCTGCTCAGTCAATAGTGCCATTTGATTGCTCTCTTTGATTAACTATGACTATAATATACTGTATCCAAATTTCTTGGTAGGATGTAATCACCTGCTTGAAATCTTACTCAAAATTAATTTACAGTAGTTTGTTCATCATTTCTAAGATGCTAGCCTCTACTTGCCTTCATCAGAATTATAGCAACTATAATTATCAATCAGAAAGGATCAGCAATTAATGAAATGCTATCATTTCAATATCGGAATTAATTGGTCATATACATGAAAATGCGTATATATGTGCTCATACCCAAAAAATTTCTCTCAGGTAAGGTTGATACAGTGAGGCCCTTCTATTTAATGAATAAATTGGATGTGATTAGAAACAGTTGGACCTAGTTAGTTTCTTGGGCAAAATTAAAGTCAACCAAGTTTCTTGCAATTGCCTTAAGCTTATAGTCCTGATTAGGTGACCCACGAGAATTGCTTTATACAAGTAGCCCTTGGAACAGGTATTAACGGTCCCCACTTTTATTTATTCTATCTAGAGGGAGTGTAAGACAAGCTTCACCTGCAGGTTACTGTCACCTTCGGTAGCAAATAATTTAATCCTGAACACAGGGTTACTGTTTTTTGCTCTCTTTTTCTTTTTCAGAGGATTGTTATCAGTATTGAAATTTGGTTGAATCACTTGAAATCTATAATTTAGTCCCTATTAAATTTTATTTTCTTTTTTTTTTTAATTTTGATTGTTATAGAACTTTGGAGTGATAATGTATATTACAATAGTGTCCTCGATTAAATTTTCGTTCATATTGCTATCCTCTCTTTATTGTTATTTTCTAGAATTAGTATTTCTTGGGGTCTGCTTTTATGTTTTAACGCCTTTTGCTGTAAATTTAAAAACTAATGATTTTTATCTAGAAAGGTATAAATGGAGTCGTTGGATATCTGAGTACTAGCATATATCTAGGACTGAAACTGAGTAATCTATTGAACCAACCCGAATTCATCTAAATCGGTTAAGTTCAGTTTTAACTAATAAAATTGAATTTATACTTATTTGCTAAATGTAATTAAAATGAGCAGATTATTGAAAATTAAATCGAACGGCACTGACTTGGTTCAGTTTGGTTTTCTAGTTTTTACCAAATTTTGCTCACCCTTTGAAACGATGTCACCCGATTCAAGATC
Source organism: Jatropha multifida (assembly GCA_948099535.1). Lineage (NCBI taxonomy): Eukaryota > Viridiplantae > Streptophyta > Magnoliopsida > Malpighiales > Euphorbiaceae > Jatropha > Jatropha multifida. Next base: position 33,901 of record CANUEX010067131.1, read on the forward strand.
CAGCCTATAGTTAAGAAAAGTGAAATATATTTAGTTCCTGCGATTCAGGAAGGACATATATTTTCTGTAAGATGTGCATGGAGACAGAGAAGCGTATACGTGGCTATAGAGGCCAATGAGATAGATGGCTTCTAGGAATGTGGCTTTTAGAAGTATTGGTTAGAAACCCAGTTGAGCAAGCAAAATCAGTTGTTTAGCTGAACCTTGAATTTTGAAAAACGAAAAGCTCGATCATCTGACATCACATAACTTTCTGTTCAAACTATACATTTTCCACCCGACAAGGAAGCTTGGTTGAAGGATAAAACTCTAGTGTTAATTATGTGTGTATGAACCGTTTACTAACTAATAATATGAGGTAGGAAAATATAGGATTTTACAGCTTCTTAGTGAACAAGAACCAAAACAAGAAGATTTGTTTAGTAGGAAAAATGGTCTCATTCTGAGCTGTTGGCAATTGATGTTGACACTGAACTAAGTTGACAAATTAAATAAAGGTTTTAGGTTTGAAAGAAGCTAGCTTCCTACTGAAGCATAATTCTTCTACATATAAGAGACATAGTTTAATAAGCCAATCACAAGACTTGAGATGGCACCCTTCATTTGGCTAATTTGTTATATTTTGAAACTGACCAATAGAGACCAATTATCTAATGCTACTTCTGCACTGCACCTTTCTTTCGTATATCTGTGTAATTTAAGGGCACATGTCTTTAATGGTGAAATGAAATAGGAATATTAATAGATATCGAGAGACTATACCATTAGATTTATGAGTTTGTGATTTACATTTATGTAAAAAGTGTAAATCACTATTTGGTTCTTGTTGAAATGACTACTTGGTCTTTGCCTTTTAAAAATGCATGAACCCCTCCAAAATTTATTTATATTTGCTGTTAGATGCCTAGTAAATAGACAAAACTACCCTTTTGTGTTTGTGAATTTTGGGGGAATAGGTTTCTTGCAGGATTTGATTGAGTTTTTTTTCCCCCTTAATTTTCATATGAGAGGATTCAGTAAAAGAATCAGGCATTTATTGGCAAAAGGTACAGGTTTTGAATGGAAGGATTAGTCCAATGGGAGCAAGTCATAGGGATGCATTCATATATTCTTTAAAAGATACAGATTAAGCAGTTGATTTTACCAAACCAGAAGGATCAAATGATAATTTGCCCTATTTTAAAACTGAGCTATTTGGTCTGCGTCAAAGGTGCTTCATCGGGCGGCGAAGATTGGAGTTTGAAAATATCTGGTGGCTTGTACAACTGGGTAACCACTTACTTTCAGCACAGAAGAAAAACAAGAAGATTCGATAGAACAATCGGAAAAAACTTTTGGAGTAAAACAAATAGAATGAAGACAAAGCCATCAACCAATGCATTCCCAAAGCATGTGTAGAATGTCTTGTGGGTTACATAAAGATAAATATTGGTGTAGATTTGGAGCGTTTGCTGCACCAACTTCCCCTCTAACTGCCTTCTTCTGGGTCAAATAGGTCACATCTTGCATTGTCTCTTCCAAATAGTCTATCTCCTGCTTGATTTGTCTCATCTTCTGTTTAATGTTTATTACTCGCTTTGATACAGTGCGTGCTGGTGCACATTACATATACGCTTCTCAATCAGGTGTCAGCGATTGGCCCTGATCACTGATTTGCTTGATTGGATCCTAATTCTGGACTTTTTGTCTCTCCAATATTTTTCTTTCCCTTTGCTCGACTTGTGCAAGGTGAAATTTTTCAGTCCTTGTGACGTATGAATCTTGACGATCAGGTAAAAGAATTGCTTTTCTAGGAGGTTTTAGTTTAACCAGCCCTATTTTAACAAACAGAAAAATGATTCTAGGCTTTGTTTTTATTTTTTGGCACATTCGACTTACAATAAATATATGGTCGAGTCTTCTTTTAAATCTTAAAAAAGATTGTAGTATCATAATTATCTATCATTTGTCAACAATTTATTTTACTGAAATTATTTATTAAAAATTTTTAACTTCAATACCAATTTTAGTTTATTTTAATTTTTATTATTTTTTAGTTCAGTAATTTTTAGATTATTTTTAAATTAATTTATATACAATAGTATTTAATTTACTTAGGTCTGGGTTGATACTTTTTGTCTTCATCGGTTTAAAGACCTATGAAAGCCTTCTGACTGAGACAATACCAAGTTACGTAGACACCTAGATACCTACTAAGGCCTAAGGGCATGTTGTAATTTTCTAAACCATATTTATAGAAAAAAATTGAAATTATTGACGTGCCCTATAAAATAGGCGCTAACCATAACACATAGTAATATTAAAATTCTTCATGGCACGGAAAATTGTTTCTATACATATATATATTTAATTTTATATCATGGTTCGTTTAATATTCCTAAAAAAAAAAAGTTGGCACGCACAAGTTGAGCTCTATATCCCAATTAGATTCCTTATGATAATACAAAATATGTTAATACGTAAGTCCGTGTGAAGCCATGCAAATAGTGACGAAAGTTCCCCTCTTGCGTGCATGGATACGTTCTTGTGACTAAAATCGACCTGCCACTTTTTAGATTTTCAATTCCCCATTTTGGCCTGACATTGGCTTTCACTCTCACTGCTCCAACCAAGAGGGAAAAACATCTTCATATGTCGTTTCATGTAAATACAATAACATTCACCAAATAGGTACAGTAATTTCCACGACGTTGAGAATTCAAATCTCTCTCTTTCATAAAATCTTAAGGTACTATTTATATAAGAAAATATTACGTGTTGTCGACCTAAAGTCATTCAATCTTTTTTAGAACCCCGTATAGTATAGCGTAGAGGTTTCGTATGTTGCAATGTATTATTCTTTATCAATTAAAATGTTATTTACGTATGTGTATATTTGTATCTTTATGTTTGGATTGAGATAATATTTAGATAAAACTCTTTTCATCAATTTTTAGTTTTAAACTTTTAAAATCTAAAGTTTGGTTAAAAATATAATTTTTATATATATGTGGTTATCTAACTGTACGTTGATTAATTTAACATGCAATGTGATTGCATTGGGAAGTTTGATTTTATTGAGGTAGTGATTGATTATTAGAAAAAAGACTCGGCCAAAACATATATTTGTCTATTAAACTATTACACCTACGACTTGAATTGATTTTGGAGAAGATATGAGTTATCTCATGCACGCATTAGAGCTAGATGGAGGGAAGTATCTAAGTCAACCAAACAAAAAAATCATTAAAATATATTTTATTTATTTGAATAATTAAAGACATGAAAGACCGTGTGCGCGCGTATATATATAGGAAGAAAGAGTTCTGGTGGAAGCAGAGGGAAGCAAATTAACCAAAATTAGAGTAGAGATACATAGAAAGATGGGTAGGTCCCCTTGTTGTGATGAGAATGGCCTAAAGAAAGGACCTTGGACTACTGAAGAAGATCAAAAACTCGTTGATTACATCCAGAAAAATGGCCATGGAAGTTGGCGAGCTCTCCCTAAGCTTGCAGGTTTTTCAGAACTTACAACATTTCTCTCTCTCTTTATAAACACAGTTACTAGTTACACAAAGTGTGTATAGTATCTTATTTGCTCCAATTGCAGGTCTTAATAGATGTGGCAAGAGCTGTAGGTTAAGGTGGACGAATTACTTGAGGCCTGACATCAAGAGAGGCAAATTTTCTCAAGAAGAAGAGCAAACAATTCTAAATCTCCATTCCATCCTTGGAAACAAGTAATAATTCCACAGAATCCACACCCTTAATTTCCTTTTCTTTTCTTTTTTTCCTCTTATTTTTTTATCAACTGTTTTATTGTCATTATCATGGGTTCGAACTGTTATGTTAATCTCACAAGCCCGGTGCTAATGAACTAAAACTCATGTAACTTTTGTGTTATTTCTTGCAGATGGTCAGCTATTGCCAGTCACCTTCCTGGCCGGACCGATAATGAGATCAAGAATTTTTGGAACACCCATTTGAAGAAAAAGCTAATTCAAATGGGTTTTGATCCCATGACACACCAACCAAGAACTGACCTATTTGCCAGTTTACCTCATCTTATGGCCCTCTTGAACCTAAAAGACCTAATTGATCATCATTCACTGGATGAACATGCCATCAGATTACAAGCAGAAGCTATCCAATTAGCTAAGCTTCAATATTTACAAAATCTTCTACAATCAACAACTTCAATTAACTCTTTTAGCTCTAATTACAATAACCAAAATGGCATCACAGATATGGAGATTCTAAATCTGTTGAATTCAATCGATCCTGCTGCTAAAGAAAATTTGTCGCAGCAGGAAATGATTAATTCAACCTCATCATATCCCTTTGGACTTGCTTCATCTCAACCACTCCACTTTTCAAATCTATTACCTCAATTATCTGACCCACAAGTCCCTTTCAGCTATCAACCATCTTTGAATAGTGATGGAATGGGCCAGGCTGCAGCACCAATGGTCAGCCAAGGAGATCAAAATATTAATAACAGTAACCCATCTGATTCTTCTTGGGTTCTTCCTTCTCCTACACCTTCTGTTCCTCCAAGTGCAGTAACAGATGACTCGATAAGCAATAATAATAATAACAACAATACAGGTGATGCTAGTAGTACCACTTCTAGCTATGGGGGAGGAACAACTTCTTCTTCTCCTTATTGGCCTGAATTCTTCTTTGAAGATTCTATCATTCATGAGATTTCCTAGTTATTAATACTTAATAAAAGGTTTGGAGTTGCTCTTCCTTGTGTTTAATTATGGATGCTTTTTTGTATAAATATATATATTGTATAAATATAGAATTTATTTCTATATATATAACACACGTACATGTGCACTTTTATGCTTATGTATACACAATATATCATTATGGAACTAGCTTGAAATTTTGTTCCATTCAATACAAGGATTGTTCTATTAAATATTTTAATTTGTAATTTCAATTATCTATATTTTAATTTTGTTTTCTGGTGTTCGTTTGTTTATTTTCTGTTCATAGTTTATTGTTCCAATTTCCAGGAAAAGACTGTAAGGGGTTAGATTTCTTGTGGAGACAATAAAAATAGGGATCAATACCCAATTTATGAGTCCATTCATGGATCAAATTAATGGAAAATGATTTTTGGTTGAAGTAATATTTTTTATCATAGAAAAAAAAAGTATGCATAATCTATAAAAATATAAATTTGAGAAACATTGGATTCTCAAAACGCTCCTATTAAGTTTATAAATTAACACAAATATCATTGCTAATCTTATTCTAATTATAATATTAATTTATTATAAATTTAATTTCATTCTAAATAAAAATTTATTCTATCGTACCATTATATATATGTTTAGTTTAATTGATTTTCGTTATAAAAAATTTATTACATTTGACTATCAATAATTGTTCCATCAAGCTTTTATTAATTTAAAATTATTGAGTTTGCAATTATTTTTTATTTTTACGGTAAATATAACATTAATTCTCTTTCTATTTATAAATTAATAAAATAGTTTTTATTTATAGTACTTATAATTTAGATTTATAAATAACTGCAAATGTTTAGTGATCGAGAATAATTAGAAGCTTACAAGTTTTCTTCCTGAATAACATTATTATGAAATATGTTAAAAAGATGGATTCTCTAATTAGGGAATTTTTAATTATATTTATGAATTAAAATTATATAATAATTTTAATTAGATTGATTATATTAGTTTATTTAATTATATTATTTTTATTACTTAACAAATCTTATTCATTATTTTTTCTTTGCTAAGAGTTTGACAAAGGTTCCTCAAACTTGTTAGAAATGAAATTTTTTTCCGTTTTTAAAGTTATAAAACAAATAGATTTCTTCCGTTGTTGATAGTTTACAAACGGATTACCAATGGAATTTTTACCTTGCAACTAAAATTCAGAAGCTATTTTCACTGCATATCTCTTTTCTCGTTTCTTCCTCCCTTTTATTTTGTATTTATAAATAAAATTTTAAATTTTATTTGGATTGTAAAATAATAATTTTTATCTTTTTAGTTTTAAATATTTCGAATGAAAGTAAAATAGTCGTGAAAATTTCTATATTTAAATAATAATATAATAATTTTTTTTATGTATAGTAATTTCAAATTATATATATGTATAAAAGTGCGAACGAGGGAGAAACATTAAGTCTTTAAGATGCCTTACAAACTTTTAATTTTATTGGTTTATTAAAAATAATTTAGTATTATTCTAATTAGAATTACTCTTAATTTATTCTAATTAGAACATTAGGTCTTTTTCTTGTTTTTAAAGAAGAAAAAAAATAAACAATTAAAGTTTCATTTCATTTTCCAATCCAATCTTCGTCAGAAATTCAAATACAAGGTTCATCGAAACCTAGTGGGTTAAATTTTATCATATTTATAGGGTCTGTTCGGTAAAATTAGTTATTTTGATAATTATTAGTTATTTTAGTGGCGTTTAGCTATTAGCTGTTTGAGTAGCGTTTCATGAAATGCTAAAAGTTAGACGTTACATGAGTTAACTTTTCACAAAAAGCTAATCTAACATCTAAAAATTAGTCCAAACATTATGGTACCGAACAATTTTTTAAACAGCATTTAACGTTTTGACTAATTAAAATTTTAAAAATTATAAAAAAACTGTTGCCGAATTAAAAAATCTTCCAATCATTGCACCTTCTTCTTAGTTTTATCAGTTAACGGCTGCATCCCAATTTGCTCCGAAATACATATTAAATAAAAAAAATAAAATAAAACAAAACAAAAATTTCAAATTAATATATAGTGCAAAAATCTATTATCTAAAATTGTCTAGATTTTTTTTTCCTAACTCATTTCATTCAATCACAGATTAATCATGTCCTCGTACGTAGTGTGTGGAGATGTTCAATTTTGTTTTATTTTCATTATTTTGATGACATCACCTAAATCGTATTATTTAATATATTGATGACGCTTCCTAATGAGTAATTTTAAGATTAAGCTTCTACGTAGTATAATATAATATTGAATTATTTTATTTTTAAGAAAAATCCTTAAAAATATGTGATTATAATATTGTGAGAATCAAATATTTTTAGTCGACTGCATTATTGTCATTGCGGATAATTATACATTATATGTAAATAAATGATAATGTAATAATAAATAAAAAATATTATAGTAAAATGACACCAATAATCACATGTAAATATAGGTGAGGTGGATTTGAAAAATCTCAAAGAGAGCAAAAAAAATAAAAGGAAACAAAGCAGCCGAGCAGTTAAAGCTGGATTCCTTTTCCATCGAGGGTTTGACTGCCACTCTTTCAAATGGAACCGAACCACATATTAATTTTCCTTTTGTAATTAATGAACAAATATATATATATATATATATATATAGCAAATGTCAATGACCCAATGGACTTAAAATTGATTACTTGTTCCTTTTCAGCAACATTAAACTACATTTTGATGATTAAGTGTTGATTCATGACTCATAATTGCCAAATTAAAATACAAAATACCCAAAAAAAAATCTTAGACTTTCATCACCTAATCCTACCACACGAAGTTTCTTAGGTCATGGCATTTGCAATCATGTCATTGATAAAAAAAAAGACTAGCATCTAATTATGTGCACATGTTATATTCAATGTGATAGGCAAATAATTTGGAACCCATCATCAAGAGATATAACTGTATATCATAGAATATATAGTTGTTGGTAACAATAACAAAATGGAAATGCGTGATATATATGGTTTTGAGTGGCAACATCACGAAAAGGATGTTTTGTTTTTTAAATATGTTAATTAACGTGGTCTTGTGATTAATTATTTTCTTAACAAATTAATTATCTGATAAAAAAAGGAAAACGTGCATTTATTTTCAAGGTTACTTCTCATGATTGAAGAAATCAAAAAAAGAAAGTCTGATTACCAGAAACATTGTACTACCAATAAGTTCTTCTTTCTTCTTTTATGTTATTTCATATATAAGACCCATATTTATTTTGTTATTAGGTTTTCAATTCTTAATTGGGTACGATGAATTTGCATTTTTTTGACAAATCAAGCCCAATTTGGGTTTAAGCCAATTCTGGCTTTGGGCTAAAATGTGGCCCAATTACGACATTTTGGAGAATCAATTCTTCTTAGCCTAATAATCTCCGAATGATTTTTCAAATTTTTATTTATTTTTAAATTTAATGTTATTAATAGATATATAAGTTTATTATTTTGAATTTATTATTGTTAAATGCATAAAATTTATTATTAATTGCAGCCTTTTTTATTAAAAAATCCTTATTCGGACCGCTTTTCTCTGTGAGTTAAATATGTTGTATGTTGTGAGTAAGATTAAACTTAATCCAAATTCTAATAGATTTAAAACACTTTAGCGTAAAAAAAAAAATATAAAGTTTGTTATTAACTGCAGTGTGGTTTACTCTACCAATGATAATAAATAAATGACTTTCAGTTTTATTTTTATTTTTTATCTTTATTTTTAATTAATTATATTTTTCATGATTTTTTTTATATATAATACACGTCTATTTTTGTGGACCCATCCGAACCCATTCCAAATCTAAATGATTAACGGCTTAGAATAATCCTTAGCTAGCTTAGCTCCGCAGTCCGCGCCACAAATTATCCATTGCCGAACGACCAAAACGACAGTCGACAGTTGGAACGAACGAGGAGTAACCAAAGCGAAGGAAAAGATTCCCTCGCATGCACAGGCGAGACGAGAGAAAAAAGATAACTTTTTCCCTTGTTCATATATATACGTATAAAAGGTTTTCCTCTTGGCGACTCAACGGCCCCTTGCTTCTGCTCTCCGGTGACGCGTTCACCACCTTCAACGGGTAAGTGTTGCAGCGTTATGATTTTGATTTCTTTTTATGTTTTATTTAGTAGTTGTTGGAATTGATTTGAGTTTTAATTTGTAGAATTTCGGGAATTAGTATAATTTTGTGTTTGTTGAATTTCTAGTATTTACCTCTTCATTGTTGGTTCCTAATCTGGATAATTTCTATGCAGTTCAAATATTGCGACTTCCATTGTTGCCTTTTCTGCTCTTCATTTTGTTAAATATCTAGACTTACACAAACCTTCTATTGCTATAATGTGTACTTCAAGCTTGGAGATCAAAGATGAAGCATGAATCATTTGACTCACAATGTTATTGCATGAGGATGAAAAACATCATGAAGGACCATAAAACAATGCGATACAACATAATTATTCAGATTTGGTAATCATTTAGTTGATTCATTTATTCACCTGAAAAAAAATTTGTTTAAATTCAAAGTGACCTGTAAATTTTATGCTTGAGTAATTCAGAATGACCAAAACAAGTTATTTTGGAATTAAATTAAAAATTCAAAAAATTGAAGAAAAGAAAAGGCCGCCCAATATTTATTTATTTATTTCTTTTTAAACAATATAGATCAATAGATAAAGAAATTTGGATCAAGAGATGTGACCCAACAGTGCACAATAGTTTATCTGCATGCTGCCAGAGCCAGTCTCTTTCATTCTACAACTTGTGTTTGTGTGGAAGTTTACATTGTGAATAGCCAGTGTGTACTTTTGCTGAATTGCTTGAATGATCTGAGAATGTTATTGGTTTATAAGAAGAGGGTAAGGAGGGACCAGTAGATCATGGAAGCTAACTTGAAAACAAATGACACGTACAACCAAACACCACACGACATGTATTCACACCACTATTCACCTTTGTCATTTCTCACTCACTATACACTTGGTCCGTTCCATCAATACTACAGCTCATCTTGTATGTACTCTGACCTTACCTTTCTTGTTTTTTGTTAAGTATTGCCTCAAATCCATCCTTAACGTCGCCTTCAATGCCTTCTATAGTAACTTTGTTTTTAATTTATTTTATTTGTATTTTTGCTATTTCTCCATGAGATGAGCTTTATTTGCATCTACTTTGTTAAAAACAGTTACCATGGACTTTCCTTCTCAAACTTGATATAATGTTCCTATCTCTTGAGTATGTGCTATTTCAGAATTGCTTTTCTTGTGGCCGTATGTCTATTAAAAATGTCTGGAACGGCTACTAAAATGATTTCATATTGTTGAGTTGCTGTTATTTTCTGTATTCTCGTACTGATATTGTTGTAAAATTGCCATGGGTATTTTATCACTTGACCAAAAAAAAAAAAAGAAAGAAAGAAAGAACTACCCCTAAATACAAGAATGTCCTGATCAAATATATTGTAATTGGAGGCTAAAAGCATGCCCTAAACACTAATGTTGCTTTCCCTTGACACGGAATGACATAGTTCAGGCTTTAACTAATTACTTAAAAATTATGAGAGAGTTTTATTATTTGATGCTCTGTGCATGAGTATATTGAATCATCTTTCATATATAAAAGCCCAAAGTGAGGAGCTTATATTGAATTAGTACTGCCCACTCCTGTTCCTGCAAGGACAGAGAATGCAGGATCAGTGGATGCTCTGAATTCAGAGGCTGCAGCATCTGATTCCAGTGGTGATTGGGACTCTAGCTTTGTGAAATCAATAGCAAATGTAAGAATTTTCCCTCTTGTCTGTCATTTTCATGCTGTTGCATAGATATGATTCCTGAGGTTTTGAGTACGCCCTTTGGGGTTTGATTTCCATCCTTCAAATACTGTACTTCCTAAATGTCTTGCAGGTAATTTTACCTTGCATTTGGAAACCATTTTTAACTTTTTTGCTTATGAAATTTTATTATGTAAGGGTTGACTGCTAGATTTTTAACTTCCATTGCAGCTAGGGCTGGTAAAAATTTTCATTATAAGGCTCTGGCCTAGAAAGGAAATTTCTGTTACCGTTCTGTTCATTTCTTTCAAATTGTACAATGGAACACTTGCTACACTAGCTATGGTTGATTTGCAGACAACAATATCTGTAACAATCTGTTGATATCATTGATAAAACTATGGATCTAGTTGATTCATCCTAATATCATCTGGGTATTCCCAGGAATGAACCGCCGAAATTCTACTTCCTGATGATAACAAGTTGAAATTACTCAAAACCTCATCCAGAAAGCTTTCACCCAAAGAGGGTATGAGCTTCAAAGATGATGCGGATGTAAAATCTGAAAACTATGGTCAAAGAAACTATGACTTTGGGGAATCTGCAATAGAGTTAGAGAGCTAGAAATTTGGTTTTCAATTTCCTTCCTATTGCATATTGCATTTGGATGTTTTTGGAGTTCATTTATGTTGAAAATTATGTTGCTTATAGGTAAATTCAATACAGATCGATTTTTTGGACCCTTTGTTGATATTGATCGTCTTCCACATGCTATAAGCAATGGTAACTAGCACTGTTATATTAATAACCTCTGTGCTTCTAGTTGATATTAATTTATGGTGCAGAAATTGGTGGTGGCAAATTTCAACCTAGAGCAAAGATCCAACCTAGGAAGGGAAAATCTGGGACAATTGCTCTTGCTTTTTCTTGTCCTGCAAAGGAAGAGCCAACTAGCCGAGCTTCAATTGTCTCAAGTAACCCGCATTCTGCTAATTTCTTGATATTGGAGATGGTAGACTGATAGATTAGGTTGATTTGTTTTTAACTCATTTGAAGACATTTTAAGAGTTATTGAGAAATTATGATTGTGTAAATCCTGGAGTTCCTATCCAATGATGACAGAAGTTCAGAATTGGCAAAATTCTTACCCATTATTTGCCACTGTAGATGTTGCTGTAAGACATCCATATTCTGGGTTTGAAAAATCAACGACAGATGTAAGGGCTGTTTCTCTGTTTCTTATTCTCGTATCTTCAGCCACATTTTGACAAGTCCTGATATGTTCATAATACAGGCATATGTTTCAGGATTGGAGTATATTCACGATTTTGTTACCCAGTCTCAAAGTGGCACAGGTGAGCCAATTAAAGTCTTTCTTTGTTGTTTCATGTGAATAATGTTGGTGAAGTATTTTTCCTTCCCTTTCAGAGATTCCACTTGCTGCTTCAAATTAGAGGGAAACAATCTAGACTTCCTGCTCAATATTTTGTTAATTCTTAAGCCCTCGGATCATGTAATGTGGCAATCTTGGATGCAGACACTTTTAATACAGTCGCTCTTCTGGCTGATAATGGAAGGGCAGAGTGAGAGGTGGGGACCTGTATATGAATTATTTCAGTCGTCGGAAAGTTCTTACTTTTATTTTTTTGGTGATTGAAAGGTCTCATTTTGATTTAGTGATTATTTTGGCTAGTTTCAGGACTCAAGATTTTTTCCTAAATTGGAAAGTCCAGATATTCTAGCTAAGTCCATAGTTGCATGTGGTATGTTAAAAACTAGTTGCCTGCATTATATGGGCATTATTTTGCATTGTATTGTTTGCTTTTGTACCAAGTCCTTGTTGATTTTGGATAATTCTAAAAAGTCCAGCCAAAACCCAAATACAAATTTGCAAAGAGAAACCTAATGTTATTATCCTTCCCCCAGATGCAGCTGAGTCTATTGTACCTCTGGCCAATATTCAGTTTATTCCTTCTGAAACTGTGTATATCAATGTGGGTTTCCCATCGGATGATGTTCTTGATAATTCCTCCATGAGCATTTGGCAATTTCACTGCTCCAGATCCTACCACATCTGAGTTTCCAGAGAAAGAACAGATAAACCTTACAGAAGCTTCTCAGTCCAAACTACAGTGAAGCAAATGTTTTTCACCAAAATAAATGCACCAGGAGTGCCCACAATTATTGTTCAAATAAATAAAATGCTTTGCTAGGCAGCATTGATTTGCTTCAGTGGGATTTACTCCATTATTGAGATAGTGTCTCCATGATATGGCTATTAATATATTAGGAAAACTTGGGTAACGAGATGGTCTACTACTCTACCTGATAAGTGACAGCTTTTTTTTTTCTTGGACCTTCTGAAAAAACAAATTCTGAGGATAATCCAACATTCTGGTCTTGGTTGTTGATTAGAGTTCTGTGGATTATTATTATTTTGTGGAGGGTGGGTGTTGAAAGGAAGAAAAAGTAAATTGCCTCCTCTTTTGGATTTTTCCTGTGGATTGCTTGTTTTTAAACTTACGTAACTGGAAAGTGTTTCACAGTAAAGTTGATTAAACTGAATCAGGGATGCTTGCTGTGGAGCTGGATTTATGTTAGCTTCTCTTTCCTTTTTGTTTAATATCACATACAAGTGGTGTGCAAAATGCCGAAACCTATACAAGTGCTTTTGTTCCTTCTTTTTTTTTCTGTTATTGGCAATAAGAGATAGGCTAGTGTGTCAAAATACATAAATGTATTTTAGAGACTACTGAATTCACATATTGTGTGATAATATATGATGGAGAGAGTTTAATGTAGCAAAAAAAAAAAAAAGAAAAAAAAAGAAAGGAAAAAGATCACAAACAAAGAGATGAAAACAAAGTTGTTGAAATGGAGCAGCCTGAACCGGCCAAGAACTCATTGTAATGAGATTAAGAGTTGAAAAAAATATTCTGGCTGACGTCAGGTTTGCCTCTTCCCCTGGCATATGTATTTACAGCCCTAGGTGGAAGTCAGTATATATATATATATCTGCACTTCTCCATCAACTCCTTTATTTGCTAAAATTCTTTATCGATTTATCTATCAGAAGAACAAAGGAAATTGGCATATTTAAAGGTCTAATGGTTCTTGATCTATAGTGTGTATATTTTGCCTCTTCAAGTAACCAACGGCCTTCCTTGTTTTCTACTGCTTGGTTATGATTTTAATTGCTATATGCATCAATATCTTGTTTAGGGAATTAGTAATTGGGACTGAACTATCAATGGCACAACAAATTTCCCTTGGATAAACACATCATCAAATAAAGTTGAAATGTAAGAAGGATGAGTCTCAACATCCATCAGGGCTTTCTGAAGCTCTGAACAATCGTTACAAAGGTGAAACTATTGTTCCCTCCCCTCTCTCTAATTTATGTTAAAAAGTCTAGACGAACATGATTTTACACTGTTTTCAAAAAGATGAATAGAGTTGGCTTTAGTTTGGATCAACTTATAGCTACTTCTTTGTACAACAATTTTCTGTGTGTCAGTTGAGGCTTTCAGTGAAATGAAAAATGGACTTGGACTTTTGGGGTGGGGTGTTCTTTCATTTAGAAAAGGTTTTTCTGGTCCTGAACTAACGCTTCTAGCTTTACTGGTGTGGCTTGATCGTTGATAGTAGAAATTAGATTCCCTGAAAATAATTGTCCTTTTCAACAATGCACTAATGTGTATATTTGGCTAAAGACATCTATATGTGGTGTCGGTAGCAAAAGGTGGGAACACAGATAGCAGTTAATTACATGGATTAGCCAGACTTTATCAGGAAGCAAGTTATTGGAAAATTAAGTTATAATAAAGTAAATGGTTGTGAGATGGGTTGAAAGTTACGTTGTTTTGAGATTATTTTTATTGCAGATTAGTAGTACTTCCATAAAGTGATTGAGCAGCTGCAACAAGTTGCTGCTCAGGCAGAACAAGATTCCAACAGAGGTGACTCACTTGGTCGGGCAGACAGGGAAACAGGACTGAATCCAGAAACCATGTATGTTTTCTATTCTTTCCCTTACCTAGATAGATATGATATGTACATGTACAAAATATCAGTTCATTTTAATTGTTGCAACAAATTTTAGCCTTAAGATTAATCCCAAAGGAACTTCCTTTATTATTACTTTATGCATCATTTACTGCTATTAGTGGTCTGATTTGCAATGGAGAAGGCAACAATAGATGGTGAGAGATGGGTTCTGCTTCTAAATTATTTCCCCTTTTCCATAAAAAAACACTCATGATAGAACAATCCATTTACTTGTGTGCTTGCAAGAGGAATCTGACTACTTGAGCATTGTGATGGAAATGAGCCAAGTCACTTGTGATTTATTTCCGGCATTGCTTAGCTCGGCTCAACTCAAATGAAAAAAGCTCGTTATGCAAGTTTAATGATCCGAGCTTAAGCTTTGAAATAACGCTTACAAGTTGTTTTGCGAATTTGCTCGATAATAATAAACGAGTTTGTAAAAGAGCTTGAGCTCTAGTTCAAGCTTGTAAACAAACTTCAATAATTTTTTTATTTCTTATTATAAACTGAGCCTGAACTTGTAAACCGTGCTCAGCTCGGACTTGGCTCTTTTAATTGACCTGAGCTCGAACTCGGTAAGCTGGAGCTTGGGGCGGCTTTCTTTACACATCTAAATCTAATAAGCAACATGAGGATGCAACAGGTGAAGATTAGAAAGGAGATCCTTCCAAATTTGACAAGGATCAGTTCTTATAAAAGCGAATCTTAATATCGGATTTATCAATTGTATTTTGCTTTTTTTTTTCGAAAAAGGTTCCATATTAATTTTTCACCTGTAGACAATATCTGTATTGTATGTCTGTTTTTAGCCTACTGTACAAATTCAAATCATTCCTCATCAACGATTTAGTTTCCTAATTAAAGAACAATTTTCTATTACCCTTCGGCTTTTTGATATTTCAAAATCAAAATGAAAGCAGAAAGCACTATTCTGTCTGATTATAATCATAATCATACAACTTTGAAAAATTTGTAGAAAGTGCATTTTCCTGTAATAAGCAAGATCTACTAATATAATTGAAATATAGATGAAAGAGTAGCCAAAAGATTTTATTGAGACTCTGATGCACGTGACATTGCTGTAATTATCAGACAATAAATTATAGGTTGGTGTTTTGGTTTCCTTCTCTGGGAACATGTTAGTTTTTGGTTTTCTTCTCTTGAGTCCTTTATTTCAGAAATTAAAGCAGTAGCAGTATATTTCTCTATGAAATGGCCACTCACCATTCGCAATCCCTAGTTTTTGTGGGTTATCTAGTGTGCATTTTTGCATCAAAATATCTTAATGGGCCATATTCCTTATCTTCAGGATTGCATTTGCTTGCATGAATCAACCCTGTGGGATCCTGTGCCATTCTTAACTAATGTCACTGAAGCTAATCCACCATTGGATGCTATTAATATGCTCAATTTCCTTTTCTAATGAACTTCCAACACCTATGAAATCGTTTTTGAAACCTATTTCTAACGACAACGATGCTTCTTGATGGTACATAGACGTGCACATGAGCAGTGGAAAAATACCATTGAGACACGTGTGTAAATGATGCTAAAGATGAAGATGAGACGTCTAACTACTTACCTAATTAAGTAGCTTAATGGTTGTTTTTTCAAGAAAAAATAATTTATTTGCCTCCATAATCACATCATTTTGCATTCAGACAAACAAACAAATACTTAGCTAAATTATGTTCGTTAGATAATCGTTGTGGCACAATCCCTGCCTTTCAATTCTACACAATTGATTGAATGTCCTCTCAAAGTTAAAAAAATAAAAAATAGTGAAAATTATATATTATTGAATTTTAAATCTAAATAATTAACTTCTAGTTTAATTGTTATTTTAATAATTTTAAATAAAATAAGATAAATTCATTGATTGATTATAACTAAAATAAAACAACTGATTTAATTTGATTTTATAGAAGAGGAAAAGAAGACTTTGGAGGTTTTAACAATGATACGGCAAAAAAAATTATTTTCCTCTTAATCGCAAATGAACTGAAAAAAAAAATCATTGGCTTAATTTTGCTAATATTCTTGAAAAATGAATTCAATTTTTCACTCTATTTCAAAAGTGATAAATTATAATTTCCCTAAAAAATATATAAAATATAAAATATTAATTTAGGATATGTATGATTATATTATTTCTGATGTCAATATTATAATTTAAATTTTATTATTTCAGTGTCATTTTTGTCACTTCATTATATATAAATATATATTAATTTTTAACTTGAGTCTATATTAAATAGATGGAAATAGTATTATATTTGCAAAATTGACTAAACCAATTTAGTAGATATTAATTAAATTAAATTTACTTATAACTTAAATGTTCTAACGTATTCAATTAGCATTCAAAAACCAATCTATATTACAATTAATTAGATAAAAAAATTTAATTCAAAATTAAGATGATGTGGCAATCAATTAAAATTATAATACAAATGATTGTGATGATAATTAAAAAATGAGAAAGGGTACTTTTGTTGCATTAATTGATAAAATATGCTTAGGGACAATCCGAGAGAGAGAGGGGGGGGGGGCCACGTCATAAATCACTTTTAACACTGACACATAAATGGAATCTGAGCTTTACGGAGACGCCCCCCCAAAAAAAAAAAAAGAGCAAAGGCCCTACTTGACGAGAAAAGGCCAATTCCAACTAGTCAGCAAAGCCTATCTCTGCCCATGCACCTCCTGTCTGTCCCCTTCCAATAAATAAATTGCCCACTTGAGATAATAATATCTTCAACATTAATCCCTAATTATCAAAATTTTTATAAAACCTAACATTTTTTATTCAATAATATTTTATAATTTAACATAAATTTTCACGTAATTTGGTTTTAAATCACGAATAGTTAGAGTATAATTCTAATTTAAAATTCTCTATTAAATGATAATAAAAATGAAAAAATAATAATAATTAGATCCAAATCGTGCCCTTTCTAAATAAAACAAGGAAATAGTTTGACAATAATGTTATGTTTCATTATAAAAAAAATAAATAAATAAAATAATCTTTCATTTTGGAAATTTTCCACCCTGTCAAAGGGAGGATTAGAGAAGGAACTAGAGAGGTGGGTGGGTGTGTTTTGTTTTCTTGCATAGGATAATAGAAAAATAATAATAATAACTATAAAAAAAATCTTGAAAAATAAAAGTTGTGGTTGCAAATTGCCTATCAATTTTATTGTGTCCCCACTCTCACTAACCAATCCTATTCTCTCTCAATCCCCCCACCAAAGGGCAGGGTCTGTTTGGGTGCAAAATGCAAAATAGATATTAAAAAAAAAAAAAAAGAAAGACCAAATTCATTTTGTTGGAAAAGAATTGTAACCCATTGGCCATTACAGTTTAGAGAAAATTAATAATAGCAATAAGTTGGAAAAATAATTGCAAAATCCAATACCTATCCTCCAAAATCAATTGTACTGTTCTTGCTTATTGAATAAATTCTCCCTCACAAAATTATAGCATCAGTAGAAGTAGAAAAGGTAACATTTTTAATTAAATTTCCTTTGTGAGCTTCAGAATAAAGACTAACTGAAAGGCAGATATGGTATCTAACTAATATAGAAATATATATAGAGAGAGAGAGAGAACGCGTAGGGGTTTTTTGGTTGCTGTATGTTTTTGGAGAGATGTCAAGTGGGTGTAGCATAGTCTGGCTCAGGAGAGATCTGAGGGTAGAAGATAACCCAGCACTAGCAGCTGGTGTTAGAGCTGGTGCTGTAGTTGCTGTTTTTATATGGGCACCTGAAGAAGAAGGCCATTATTACCCCGGTAGGGTTTCAAGGTGGTGGCTTAAACAAAGTTTGGCTCATTTGGATTCTTCTTTGAGAAGCCTTGGTACTACTCTTGTTACCAAAAGATCAACTGATAGTGTTTCTACTCTTCTTGAGGTTGTCAAATCTACTGGTGCTACTCAGCTCTTCTTCAATCACTTGTATGGTTAGTCTATTTATCTTCTTCTTCTTCTCTGTCTTTATGGTGTTTTTTAGTCTGTTATTTATCTTCCTGCATGCTATATGGTCAATATCTATTTAATTATTATTTATTGCATGGATTTGTGGATCATGTGGACTTACCTCATAATAGAATATCCATTTCCTCTGAGCTTCCCATCTTTTTTTGTTCTTTCTGGATTTGATTGTTTATTTTGATAATATGTTTTATGTTTTTCTGTTTTCTATTCATTTACTGTGTCTTTTAAATACTTAAATAATTACATAATTGGATTGGTTTGTTTTGATGGATTAGAGACACTTGACATGCAGTTATTGTGTACTTATTGGCTGATTGATAATTCAGTGATTGCTTCTATTATGAGATTAATTTGTTTAAGCCTTGCCTAAGATTAATTTGTGAGTGCTTCCATTTTTTGTCCTTTGAATTATTTTGTTTTGTAATAAAAATAGGGAAAATCTAAGTTTTCCATCAGTGAATTCTTGAAATTCCTTGTATATAGTTTAGGAAAAGAATTAGAAAACCTTCATTTGCAATTTTACTGTTTTTCAGATCCATTGTCACTGGTTAGGGATCACCGGGCAAAGGAGGTTTTGACTGCTCATGGGATAGCTGTAAGATCCTTTAATGCAGATTTGCTTTATGAACCTTGGGATGTTAATGATGCTCAAGGACGCCCTTTCACCACCTTTGCTGCCTTTTGGGAAAGATGCCTTAGCATGCCTTATGATCCAGAGGCTCCACTTCTCCCTCCTAAGAGGATTATTTCAGGTTTGTCTTTTTAAGCTTTTATTTTCCCTATGAGAGGATTTCCCAATGTGTTTGTAGTTATGAGTGAATCAAAGTGAATACCTTGACAGATGTCAAAACTAGAAGGGGCAGGAATCACATTGCTACAGAAATGCTCTATAACATATTTTTTTAATTGTGAATTTTTGAAGAACTGTTTTGATATCCAATTTTCTTCTGAAAATTTTTGCACTTTCCAGGTGATATGTCTAAATGCCCTTCAGATACACTGATATTTGAAGATGAATCGGAGAAAGGAAGCAATGCATTGCTTGCTCGAGCATGGTCACCTGGATGGAGTAATGCTGACAAGGCTTTGACCACATTCATCAATGGACCATTACTTGAGTATTCTAAGAACCGTAGGAAGGCTGACAGTGCTACGACCTCTTTTCTTTCCCCCCATTTGCATTTTGGGGAGGTTAGTGTTAGAAAAGTATTCCATCTTGTCCGCATCAAGCAGGTTCTGTGGGCGAATGAAGGGAACATAGCTGGTGAAGAGAGTGTAAATCTGTTTCTGAAGTCAATTGGTCTTAGAGAATATTCAAGGTACATGAGTTTTAACCATCCTTACAGTCATGAAAGGCCTCTCCTTGGGCACCTTAAATTTTTCCCTTGGGTTGTGGATGGAGGCTATTTTAAGGCTTGGAGACAAGGTAGAACTGGTTATCCATTAGTTGATGCAGGAATGAGAGAGTTATGGGCCACTGGTTGGTTGCATGATCGAATACGAGTTGTAGTTTCTAGTTTTTTTGTCAAGGTTCTACAGCTTCCGTGGAGGTGGGGAATGAAGTATTTCTGGGATACTCTTTTAGATGCAGATTTGGAGAGTGATGCTCTTGGTTGGCAGTATATTTCGGGTACTCTCCCTGATGGCCGTGAGTTTGATCGCATAGATAATCCACAGGTGTGAACAATACATTTTAGTCCTTTTTTTGGTGGGTTGTCTGTGTTGGCCTTTGCGGTGCATACACACTAGCACATGCATATATTTATATTGTTAATGATGATATGATAACCATTTGTAATTTAATTAATGTTTTTCCCCTTGCACCAAGTTTAACAATTTTCAGGCAAAGACTTCTGCATCATATACTGCATATCTCTTTTGAAATAAATTATCAATAATGACAATAGGCCTTCCCCTTCTCTACATATCTTTGATGAAAGAAGGCAATAATTGGAAGCTTATAAGAGTTCTGTGCTATCTTGCAATGCCAACTAATTCATCCTACCAAAGTAGCATGTATTAAAATGTGCTCTGGTTGATTTTTGTTTCTCGCTTTAATTTGTACTTTGAACATTCTTGCTTCCACTATTTGCATTTTGCTGACTGTTTTTCTTGAGCATAACCACTTGCATTGAATAGCTGTCTAGAGGAATAAATTTTTTGTTTTCCTTCTTCTTCTTCTTCTTATGGTACTGCTTCCCTCTTTTGATGCCTTTTCATCTCAAAAGCATAACAAAATCTACACCAGCTGACAATGCATTCATTATATTTATGCGTGTTGCCTGATTCAACATTTCTTGCAATTACCTTTTGGTAAATTGTCATGCATTTATTGTTGTTCTACAGTTTGAAGGTTACAAGTTTGACCCAAATGGAGAATACGTCCGACGGTGGCTTCCTGAACTTTCCAGGCTACCTACTGAATGGATTCATCATCCATGGAATGCACCTGAATCTGTGCTCCAAGCTGCTGGAATTGAACTTGGATCAAATTACCCTCTTCCAATTGTAGGGATAGATGCGGCTAAAGTTAGATTGCAAGAAGCACTTTTGGAAATGTGGCAGCATGAAGCTGCTTCCAGAGCTGCCATTGAAAACGGAACTGAAGAAGGGCTTGGAGATTCATCTGATTTGGCCCCAATTGCCTTCCCTGAAGACACTCAAATGGAAGAGAACCATGAACCTGTAAGAAATAATCCCCCTCATATAATTCGGCATTATGAGGACCAGATGGTCCCAAGCATGACGACTTCTTTGCTAAGAGTCGAAGAAGAAGAAACTTCTTCAGATCTTCAAAATGGAGCAGAAGATAGCAGAGCAGAGGTGCCAAGAAATGTAAATATCAATCAAGAACAAAGAAGAGACACTTTAAACCGGGGAGCCACGCAGACTATCCGCAGCAACAACAGTTTTCCGCATTTTAATGTGGTTGGAGCTTTGGGAAATACTGAAGATTCAACAGCAGAATCGTCAAGTAGTAGTAGGAGAGAAAGGGATGGAGGTATAGTTCCAGTCTGGTCTCCTCCATCTGCTAGTTACTCGGAGCAGTTTGTAGGGGATGAAAGTGGAATCGGAGCAAGTTCTTCTTATTTGCAGACGCATCCACAATCTCACCAGATAATTAATTGGAGGCGGCTCTCTCAGACTGGGTAAGAAGCAAAAGAACTCTGAAGGATTAGCAAAGCTAAGAAAATGTCCAGCACCTCTTACATGATTGCAGTTCTTAGTTTGAACTGCAATTTAGTTGTATAGTAGTCTGCAAATTCCTTTTGCCTGGTGGTTGAAGGTTCATGACCCAAGAATTCTACAACATTAGACCTTACAGCCACTCTCTTATAGAACTTACACCAACAAGTCTGCAAATCATTAAGTACAGAGTGGAGTCAGGATAATTAGTAGGATGAGCAGTATTGATTATTCCTGACTTCAAATCTTTCTCTTCTCAACAGGTAAGACAAAGAAATACATGCAAGGCAAGACTTGGTGCTGGGAGGTGGAGAATGCAGTGGCGAATGATCATTTTTTCGGTGGGTTGATAAAACGAAATCTTACGCATGTTGTTACCCACCTGTGCTCTTCTCAAGATTCTAATCTGATTAGTGGTATGACCTTCAATGTGTATGATAGTTGAAAAAGATTTGAGGCAGCCTATCTGCTATCCTTTTTTCTGTACTTATACCATAATAGATAGTTCTGTTGTATAGTATTTATAAGCAAGGGGTGAGAGTGATGATAGGTATTTGTAGTTCTCTAATAAACCCAGGATTGTGCTTATTTAATGGATGATTAGGCAGAATAATTTGTTGTCATTCATCTTTTGTCTTATTCCTGGAATTTATATGTTCATGTTTCCCTACCAGCTTAACAGCTTTGGTTGGAATTGACATTTTTTGTATCGCAAAATATGAGATGTTGGAAAAAGATGGATTGAGAAGTTGGAGTCAAAATGGAGGGTGGGAATTAACTATCTATTATTTGACCAAAAAAAGGGAAGAAGGAGAGGGAGGAAAGAAACTGAGAATGTATTTTCCATGCGGTTAATTTTTTTCATTATTATCTTAAATTGCAAAGAAAGTGGAATGGGTCTAATTTATACAGTCTATAATTTCTCTTTCTTCTTCTTCTTTTTTTTTAATTGAAGTAAAACTTTTCTTGCAGAAGTTTGGAATAATTTCCCTTTGCTTTCATCTATAGAAGCATCTCTATCTTAAGGATCAGCATGTGCTTAAAGATGATTGAATACATTTTTAGTTTTCTCTTCAGGATTTTCAGGCTTAGGTACCCTAAGCATGTTGTAGACCATAGTTGCAGCCAATGCTCCAAGTACAGGAGACACAAGAAAGACCCACAGATTCTTATAAACACCAGAGACAATTGCAGGGCCTAAGCTTCTTGCAGGATTCATTGAAGCTCCAGTAATTGGCCTGCAGAATTTATTAAACAAACCGTATAACATCAATTAAGGAATAACTGAATCGAACCAAGATTATTAACAACTTCTAAGTAAATTTTCAAGTCAGGAGTTTATATACCCACCCAGCAACAATGACATTAACCAACAAAGTACTGCCAATCGCTACTCCAGAAAAGTCTTTGCTCTGGTTTTTTTGTTCATTCATGTAGAAAATAAGTTCCTTTTTGAAAAGAAAGACATGAATTCTTTATAATATTGATTAAATAAAGCGAAAATCATACCGCTCTATGATCTGTTGCAACGGCACAAATACTAAACATCAAGATAAACGTGATTATAAATTCCCATACAATAGCTTCAAGATGGGAAGTTGAATTTTTATACTGAGTCATTGTTGCTTGGATATCATCTTGGTCATGGAACAGTACTTTAAGGGTCAGAGTAGCAAGTATTGAGCCCAGTACCTGAGCCAACACGAACACAGGCACCTGCAAACAACAACATAAGTCCTATGTGAATTAAATAATTCTGTTTTTTTCTTTTTTTAACATGAAAAATAATTTTGAACTATAAGATCTCACATGTTTCCAAGAAAATTTCCGAACCGCAGCCAAGGCAATGCTAACTGCAGGATTAAAATGTGCACCAGAAATGTGTCCAACTGTATAAATTAATGCCATTAGAACTACACCCCATACAATTGCTATACCCACAATTGTTAGCTTCTGAATATCATTAGTAAGAGCAGATCCACAGCCTATAAATATAAGAACATATGTTCCCAAGAACTCCGCAAGAATCTGCCAATCCAAAAAAACAAACACATTTTTAACAATTATTAGTAGAGAATAACTTCATTTTGTCGAAAAAAAAAATCAAAATTTCAATTGTTTCATTTCATGCACTGTACCTTTTGAAAAAGTAAAAAAGATGAAGGTGTGGTATTTGGGTTAGCTTCTGGAACTTGAAGAACTGGTCTTTTAACAGGTAGTTGAAGTTTAGGGGAGATATCAGTACTAGTGATAGAATGACTAGCCATTGTTGCACCAATGTAACTCACTAGCTGGAGAGCTTAAGTGTTCTTATACTGGATTTGATAGCGTGTGAAATAGCAGCTGATAGGAAAATTTGCTGCAAAATTTCATTGTTTTAAAAGTTTGTTATGGATGTATATATTTGAATCTACTAGAAAGAAAGAATCAATTCAGTGACATGTGATGTAGTGGAAGCCGAATTGGTTGAATTATGATGATCATGTATACGATTAAGTGGAATCATTCATTTCGTGGTATCCAAGGGCTCTTCAACTTTGGAATTATATTTATTGCTTAGGAGGAGAGTCATCATCAAATGCAACACTAGAACTAGGACTAAGTCCAATTAATGGAATGACCATCGAAAATCCTTCATTCATCTTCTTCTATATGTCGTTTTCAGCGGTCTGGTTTGAATTGAAGGAACGTGAAATTTATGCAGTTTTCAAAATCTATATATCTTTTGATTGGAAAACAAATATATATATTTTTTAATAAAAATATCATTAATTGAAAAAATCTCACTCCTGATGAAATTTCTTCCTTTTTTCCAAAAGAGTAGAATTTAAATCATTCTGATGAAATTGATTAGTCTTATCCACTTCAAATTATTTTTAATCTGGCAAATTTGTTAAACATTTAGATTCTATTATTCCAACTTCATGGATTCAAAAAACCACTTATAACTCGAAAAAACAAAATCTGAAAAAGTAAACTTAAAGGTGTAATAATAATCAATAAAAGAAATATTATCAATAAGAAGGGGAATCCGCAATGGAAAAATTTTCCTTTGAAGGTTCTGTGTTGTTTAGGACATAGGAATCTTTCTTTCAGCATCGGTAAAAAATAGGGAAAATATTCCCACTTGTCAAACAACGTTAACAAGACAAAAGACAGTAACACATTTATATTTTCTCAGGAACATCGGCTTCGGCCAACCTGGATGATGATGATGATGATGGCTACTGTATTGAGTAACTCAGCTGATTTCAGTTATAAAACAACAAAAGTACTTTCGAAAGAATCGGGTGTTTGGGTAGAACTTATGCCGTCCCATTTCAATTAAAAATTAAATAATGTTGTGATTAGGATTTCTTTGCAGTGTTTTAATAATGTAATGCTCTAAATTCTTATCCAGAATATCTTTTAGGCTTCTTGACTTGAGCAAGGTCTCCTGATAATCAGGGCTCTGCACTGCACCGCAGCTTCGGTTGGAAATATTAATGTTTCCTGATGTATTTTTGTGATATAGACTAATAAAAACAGAAAAGAAACATAATCATCGATATTGCAATTTTTTTTTTAATATGGAAAAAGCATAGGATTCGATTCAGAAAAATGAGGACCACTTCATGTGCAAAAGTCAACACCCTTTTATATGCCCAACAAGAGAAAAAAAAAGGAAGATGAATGATTTGAGAAAATAAAATATTAATATTTGATAATGGTCATAATTTACATTGAAAAGGAAAACGGTTTCACCAATTATTATGTAAATGTAATATGAAATGAACAAATGAAAGCGAAATACACAAAATGAAGATAATCTAATAAATGGGTCACAGATGATGTGTACCGCTAAATCATTCAATTAGAGCACTACTCTATTAGTTACTATCTAACCAGAACCAAAAGTGCACCCTAACTGTTTCCATTCAGCCATCACGGAAAAGTTGTTCTAATATAACTATAACCTGCTAAGAATTTCGATTTCAAAATTACACTAATTGTCAATTGGTTGTGAAATGTGAAAAATTAATAATAATGCAAAATATTAATTTAAATTGCAATTATGTCCTTAATTTTAAATGTAATCTATCATTTATTACAAAGGAAATGAGGAACTCATTTTCTTGAATGTTCATACAAACTCTCACTTATAATGTTTGAATTATTTCAATTATTCAACAATAATACAGCGTTTGCTTTCCAAGAAAGAAAGAAAAGGAAAAAAGAAAAAAAACTAGAATAGAGCATTTAAAGTTTTTTAATGAAATTTATGTTGGTATAAGTGATGTTTGAGTGACTACTAGTGTTGTTTTGATCAGGTTTTTTTTTTTTTATTTAAGTTATCGAGCTTATGTTAGATATAAGTGAGGAGTTCATTGACTCGGAATAAATCTGGATAAATTAAATTTTTTTTAGACATTGTAATTTAATAAAATATATATTATTGGCTGATAAAAAAAATAACTAAATGAAATATCTTTATATTCCTAATTTAAGAAAAAAATAGAAGGATATATTTAAGAAAAACAACTAAACTTTTTTTAAACATATTAATTATATTTTCTTTTTTTCTTGAGAAAAATCAAACTAGAAATTTATTAATTGAAAACTGTATACAGAAATGAGATACAAATCAATAAATTTTTATATTTTTTATTAAAAGTCTAATAATAAATCACTTATACAATGAATAAAAATACACGATCATGATTTAAAATATCTGATCGAGTTGACAGAATATAATATTTATGTCACGGGTGATTACTTGCTTCACTTGGTGACTGTTCAACTCTGGGTCTTTCTGTAAATCTGATTTGATTACTTTCAAATTTTTTTCTTCTATTGGGGAGAAGATTTACACCTCTTTCTGCATAACGGTCTAAACAATAAATGACGTTCGACAAAATCATCATAATTGTGATAACAATAACTTAAAACTAAATCTGATAATAAAATCTTAAAATATGAAAAACAATAACTCAGAACTAAATTTTGAGAATAAAATCTCAATATTTGAGCGACAGCAACTTAAACCTGTAAATAAATCTAACGAGTATTTAGAAAAAAAAAAGGGTGACCACCGGTGAAGCCTCTAGGAGAAGAAAAAAAAATTTTAACTTTGTATTGAGAAAAAGAGAGATATCAATTATTTTGTAAAACCAAATAATATATATTTTATGAAATAGTGGAGTATTTTATTATTACCATCAATTTAAAAATTTAAATAATTGATGCACAATTTGGATATTATCATCAATTTAAACATTTAAATATAGTGATTTCAAATTTTTTTAGAAAAAAAAGATTTAAAATTAATTAATGAAAAGTTGGATAAACCAATATTAATGAACAAATTAGTTCATTGAACGCGAATTTGATCACTGGTTTCATAATGAATAAAAAACAATTTATTTCAGAAGTCAGACCCCGATTTTGCACAGTAAGAGTTTGCCCCCACACCGCATGTCTCCTTCCTATTTAAAGCAGATACTTGGTCAATCATAGTTTGGTTGGTCATGGTCAACAAAAGCATACATGACGTATTAATGTATATTATCCAATATTATTTTAATAAATGCTATATAACTAAAAAATAAACAGTAAATTTAAAAAAAAAACTTTAATTGATATTTTTTTAATAATAAATTTTTATTACCTTTTTCTCTTAATATATCCTAACATTTATAATCTACCTATAATTTATAATCTATATAATATAAAAGTATTGGATAGAAAAATATTAGGATTGTCAAAAATGTTTCCATTAAATTTATGGATCGACAAAAATATCATTAAAGATTTTAATTTGATCGGTTGAAAAATAAAAAAAAAGAATTTTAATTAGATATTTTAATTTTCTATTTAAATCTAAATTTTATTTAATCAACAATACACTATATATATTACATACTATATAAGGTGTAGATTAAATATAGTAAGAATATAATATATTTGAAAATTTTAATTTTATTGATAAAAAAAATAAAGAGAATTTAAATTTGATTAATATATTAATCTTCTAATTAACTCTAAATTCTATCTGATAAATTAAAAAAATATATTATATATTAAATATGATAAGAGTATAGTATCTTTAATTTTAATTTTATTAACTGAAAATAAAGATAATTTTAATTTTGATTGGTTATATTACACTATACAATGTATATGCTAAATAGGGCAAGAATATAATATACATTTAATCATTATTTTTAATAAATTTTTAATTTAATTGATTATAATTATTTTCTACAAGTAATTTATTCTATAAAAAATAAATATAATTTATTGTTATTTATTAAGGAACATATTATAAGATTCATCATTTAATATAAAATAAAAAATGAAACTCATTAAAAATATATATATAATATAAAATTATTATATAACGAGTTATATTAGTATTTATTAAAAAATATATTATAAGATTCATTGTTTGATATAAAATAAAAAATAAAATTAATTGGAAAAAAATATCTATATATCTATAGTGTGAAATTATGATATAATATGTTTTTCTAGCAAATCATGGGTGCATCGAAAGAATTCCTTTTTATAAAAAAAATATAAAGTTAATTATATGTTCATACACTTTAATAAAAAATAAAAGAAAAAAGAACAAAATTAAAATTATAAATGATGCTCTAAAATAACGATTAATATATTAATTATTATACTAATTATTATTAATTTGTCATATTTTAATTAAATTTAAGTTAATTAATGTTAAATTTTTATAAAAAATTAAATCGGTCGATAAGTAATTTAATTTTCATGAAAATTAAATTGTCAAATTGTAATAAGATTTTATTATTATAAATATGTTATTTTCTTATTTAACCATTGATTTTTTATTTTATTATTTCATAAATTATTTTTATTATATTTTGTGAATGCTTTTTAAATTTTTAATAATAGAAACCATTCATAATATTGTTATAGAAAAAATAATAAAAATTTTATATATATATAAATTACATTTACTAGCAACGTGTAAAAATGATGAAAGTAAGAATAAAGGGAAACATAGAGTCGGTAAAAATAATTCTACTAAATTTCTATATTAATAAAAAAATATGTTTAAAAATTTTATTTCATTATTTAAAAAATAAAAAAATATTTAATTAATTATATTGATTTTTTTATTTGAATTTAAAGTTTTTTTGGAAAATTAATATGGTAATAAAAAGTAAAATATTTAAAAAATGACAACCGTTAATTCAATAAAGTATATTGATTCAATTAGAAATTTTAAGAGTAAATTAAAAATTTTTTAAAATTTGCTTTTAAAAATTATGAACAAATTGCTAAACTCGATAAAATCTTAAAATTCTAAGATATTGACATACATCAATAATAATATGTTTCATTTTTGTTAATATGGAAATTTTATTTTCACATCAATATTAAACTAATAAATTCAGTGACTACAAAAAAAAAAATTAGCGCCAAGATTTTGTTACTAAATCTTAATATTTTGATGCTAATTTATGATTACCATCAAAATAACAACAAAAAAATTCTGTTGGTAAAACACTTGTCACTAATTTTTAGCAACAAAAATATATTTTGTCAATAATAGTTTGAAAAAGGTAGACAAAATTTGTCAATATTTTATTGAAATTTTATCATTAATTTTATTGCTATTTTGTCTTTAATTTATCATTATTTTATTAATAAATTGTCGTTATTTTATCACTAAATTTAATGTATATATTAATAAAATGAATTTATTTTATCGTTAATTTAACACTTTTATATCAATTGGCAATGTAAGTTGAGCATAAGGAAAAAACTATCAGGTTTGATTCCCACTAAACATACCTGAATGAAGAGACGAAAGGTTTTAACTATGATTAAGCTCTGAGTCAGATTAGGCAGTCTCTAGTAATAGGATCCGGATATTGATGGTCAAAAAAATAATTATATAATGAAAATTTAGATTATAATTATATAATCTAATATAGTGAAATTTTCATATAGTACCCTAATTGAAAGGTTGCCACTAACTAATTTTTTTTATTTAAATATAAACATAACTAACTAAATTTATAAACTATTATGAATCTTTTTTCAATTTTTCAATTTATGAATATCTTTCATTAAATTTTCTAGATAAGAGCATACAATATGGAAGATGGTAGAAGATTGTAGGAAATATTTTTATCAATGGTTTTTACAATTTTATTAATTACTATGTTTATGTAATACCCTGAAATTTTTATTTCGAAACGTTCCCATTTAAATTTAAATTGTAAATTATTAGCCAATAATATTACGCCACGTAATAATATGGGGATCGAAAATCATTTTGCTTCGCCCGAAAATTTATTGAATAACCATTAATCGAATAAAATCGGACCAATATTTTTGGACCGAATTAATTTAAATTAGACCCGAATCGGATATTTTTGAAAAACACTGTGAGTCACTATTTTTTTCTCCCCGGCAACTTACCTTGGACGGTTTGTTTTTATTTAATAATTTTAAAATTTTTGTTTTTTTGTTTTTTTGTTTTTTTCCTCCTCTTCTTCTTTTTATTCTTCTTCCGCTCCTCCTCTCTCTTCATTGCAACCACAGGCCAGCCTCCTCCTATCACTGCACCTCCACCTCCATCACAGCCACTGCCTTCTTTTTCTTCTTCTTCTTCTTCTTCTTCTTCTTCTTCTTCTTCTTCTTCATCTCCTCCTTCAACCTTCGATTCAAGGTTTTTTTTTGGGAATTTGACGAATATTGGGTATAAATTTACTATTTTAGAATTTATTTGATTAAATTTGTGATTAATTAGTTGGTTAATTTT